>PVJA010029378.1:0-26716 GCA_004027025.1 Myocastor coypus
GAATGGAGCCACCCCCGTTGCTGCCTGTGATCTTCTCTGCAGCTTCTGCTGTAGCTGCTCTGCCGGCTTTGGGGTGATGTCCTGGTCACTTTCTCATCGCCAGGACACGACACCCACCACCCCGGCAGGAGGTTTACTTCAGTTCATATTTTGTTTGCATGGTCTCCGGGCTCCAAGGTGGGTAGAAGTGGAGAAAGGGCCTAGAGGCGGGCAGCTGCTCACCTCAGGGTGGTCAGGAAGTAGAGAGGGAGGAGGAGCAAGGAGCGAGCAGAGCACAGCCAGGCCCCGCCCCTGGTCCCTGGCCCCACCCCTGGCCCCACCCCTGACTCCTGGCCTCACCCCCGCCCTAGCCTTGCCGCCAGCCCCACCCGTCAGCTGCTCCTGGCACGCTGTGGTACCTGCCCTCTGTGGGCGGGAGGCTTGGGAATATCAGATATGAATTACAGGGGTACTTTTCCTATGGGTTAGTACTTGGTTAAATGGCTTCCATTTCCCCCTCTTCTCTCTCCTCTCCCCTCCCTTCTTCTTTCTTTTCCCCTCTCCTCAGTCCTTCCCCGTCTCTCCACCCTCTGCTAGGACACATCCCAGAAGGCCCATCTGGGCTGGGGGCGGGCAGTGAGTTTTTCATCACGTGTTCGCTGGTGCCCCTAGCACTGTGTGGGCGGGGGCAGCGGCTGGCCTGGCAGCCACGTCTGTGCAGGGAGTCTGCCCGCTTAGGCGAACGACAGCAAGAAGTTGCCACACACAAGCAGGACGGCAGGGTTGCCCTGGCCCGCAGCTCTGGGGTCCAGGAGTCTGGGATCAAGGGGTCAGGAGGGACTTCCATCGCCCAAGGTGCCAGGGAGCCCAGGGACCCCATAGCTCGAGGCTACTCCATCACACTCGTGTGTGTGTGTGTGTGTGTGTGTGTGTGTGTGTGTGTGTGTCTCCTTATAAAAATGCCAGTCATTGGGTAGAGTCTCTCTGAATCCAGTGGAAACCCAGACAACATGTATAAAACCCCACTTCTAAATTAGACCACATTTTGAGGTTCTGGGTGGTGAGAACACAGGCGGACACTTAAGCCGCTGCCCATGTGCCGTGGATGCGCCCTGGGCTTTTGGGCGGCCCGTCTCCACGCAGGTGACATCTGTAGTGGTGGCCACCTTCTGGGCACCCCCCATCCCTGATGCCACCACGTGTCACATTCAGGACTGTTGAACTGGGTGTGGGGACCAGGACGCAACCCAGCTTTGCTGTCCTTGGAAGTCATTTTGGTGGGCCCTGACTTGGAAGCTCACGTACCCAGGAGACTGGCACATGCCCCCCAGAGAAGCAGGTCGTCAGGATTCGTTGTGGAGCCCAAACACCGCCCGTGGCCTGCCTCATCCTGGAGAAGTCAGAGTTGGATCCGTCTCGGGGCATCTGCAGGTGGCGGCTGCCCCTTACACACGCATGGTTTCACCAGATTGATCCACTCTGCTCACAGCCGAAAGGAGCAATTTTAAATCATCAAGGACACTATGTGTCCAGTGAGTATGCTGTACAAATGGCCAGAAATAACCACCTTTGTTGGAGGAGACGAAAGCCACGCGCTGGTCAGGGCAGCGGTGGGCACTGATGCCAGAGCTGGAGATGCCGCACTCACCTGGCAGGTGGCGCCGCGGGGACATTTAGCAGCCCTGTCCCCGCGGTGGACCTGTAACTGGATTTGGATGTTACGCTACAATAATAGCATAAAAGGATTGTTTTTTAGAGGATGAGCCAAAGTCAGCAACGGGGAGAGAAGAAAGGCCCACGAAGACGTTTGAGTCCGCGGACCTGCGTTCTGCGCGGCCAGCCTCTGGCGATGTTTAATTTCTGAAGATGGAAAGGGAAGCCCACGGACGGATGCGGGCCCTTCCTGGCGGGGGCGAGACGCGACGCATTTTTAAAGGCTCTGTCAATGCCATTAATATTCATGACCCTCGCTGCAGAAGCATCCTCCGTGCAGCGCAGCCGTCAGAGAGTTCTGCTCTGGAGGAGTTTGTCTTTGCTGGGTGACGAGCCCTGACTGGCAGACTTGAGCAGGACTCTGGGAAGGGCGGCGTGTTCCTGTGTCGCGCGCGCGCGCCTCCTCGAAGGCGGTGACATAACGAGGAAGTGGCCGCTGCCTCAAGACAACAGAACAGCCCTGGCTGTTGGCAGAGAGCTCAGTTATTCATCACCGCTCAGAGCTGTGACTATGCAAGTTGTTATTGGGTGTCTTTGCTTCCGGTTGCCCTAAGCCAGTGTTCCAAATAGGAACCAACGTGTGGTGTGGCCAGCCCCGGACTGCCCAGGAAGGGGGACACTGGGGAACTTGTGGCAATGTGGCACACGAGAAGAGCCAGTCTGCTTTGCCCTTTACTTAACCTGTGTGTCCCTCAGCATGCACTGCCTCAGTTTTTCTATCTGTATAAAGGGTCTTCTGAGTGACCCTATCTGTCACTGTCAAGACGAAATGAAGCAATCTATTCTCAGTGGCGCTTGCTGCCTAGCTGTAAAACGCGTGCTACCATCCGTTTCCGTCTGATTCTGGCTCAAAAAAGAGATAATTAAGAATCGCAGTGAAAATCAAGTATTTGATAACTGGGTGGAGTGCCTGCTAACCAGCTGGAGGGGATGCAGCCTGCTAACGGTGATTAGGTCCTGCTTCTCAGCCCGCCGCAAGCCCGGAGCAAGGAACGCTTCAGCTGGCTGTTTTTATGCGGCTTGTGGTGCAGCCCAGAGAAATGGTCAGGACCTCATTGTTTTGGGGACCTTTAACCTCTCCTTCCCAAGGGCCGGCATCAGGGCGGCAGTCCCAGGTGTGCCCACGAGATGGCGCTGGGAAACCAAGTTGTGGCCACAGGTGTGCGCGCCCTTCTCCCCTCCCCCACAGGCTCCCCATACTCCAGCCGGGGGTCTTTACCAGTTAGGGGACTGCAGCCCTGGGAGCTCTGAATCCGTTGATTCCTGGTTTCCCTTGGCTCCAGCAAACTAAGTCTTTTTCTGTAGCCCACACAGGGCTGAGCACCACACCTGCCATGGACACCTGGAGAGGCATGGCCTACCTCAGCTGGAACAGCTGCACACCTACAGCTAGATGGACATCCAGTGGGAATGTCCCTGGAAACCTTGTTGCCTTTAGCTGCGACAATGTATGCCCAGTATAAGATTTTTAAACAACCTAGGGATAAACCCCAGAGCCATCTCCCCACGTATCTGGCCTAAGTCTGCGCTATGTCCAGAGCTTCTGGGTGGGCAAAAGGCCAGGGAGGACCTGACGCTGCATAAGAATGAGGCTGTGCTGTGTGCTTTTTTTTTTAAAGACAGTTTCCCACTTACACTTAGTAAAAGACAAAGAATCTAACGTGAAAGCCCTGTGCTTTGAAAAACATTAATCACTTCAACAAATACGTTTTTTATTGTTTTAAGAAACACTTTGCAAGAAGTCAAAGATTGGAGCCATTATTTTATTTTTACTTTAAAAATTTATTTATTTATTTATTTGGTGTAGAGTCTCGCTCCACAGCTCAGACTCATAGTGATCCTCCTGTCTCAGCCTCCCCAGCGTTGGGATTCAGGGGTGCACTACCATGCCCAGTTTCCATGGCCAGCACTGAGCTAGCACCACATGGGATGCTAGGGATTGAACTCAGGTCCTTGTGCTTGCCAGGCGTGCTCTTAGACTGCCGAGCTATCTCCCCAGGCCCAGGGCCATTGTTTTATTTTGATCACCGCGATCACCGCTGTTGTTGCCGTTATTACTATTGCTAGGGCAGTGCGTTCAGGCTTTAGATATCCTCATTTAATTTTAGGGTAGAAGCCAAGCTATCCAGTACAGTAGCCACGAGCTGCCTGTGACTGTTAAAATTACTATTCAATAAAATTTTAAATAATCAGTAGCAATGTGGCCGCATTTCAAGGGCTCAGCAGCTTTCTCAGTGCAGTTGTGTAGCACAGTCCAGCGGTGGGGGCGGTTCTGTGGGATTGTGCAGGCATGGATTGGTTGAGCCTGGAAGAGGAAGTGCCCACACTCTGGCCCCTCCCACTTCACCTCACCTATATGGTCCTGAGGGACAGGTGCACCACTGGTGCAATTTATGAACAGCTGATGCTACATGTGGTGTAGGAATATTCACACCATCAGATGGGTTGTGTTTGTATTCTCTTGGAGAACTGCACGTGTTCAATATGGATGCCTGATTCTAAGTGTGCGGGCTCTGAAAAGCCGTTCTCTATGTCACCGACCATTTCTTGCCAGGCAAGCTCTTATTCGATGGACCTATCTCACCAGAACCCCTCACTAACCATTTCTTGCTGAGATTTTTCCACCTTTTGTCTCTCAAGTCTCTCTCTCTCTCTCTCTCTCTCTCTCTCTCTCTCTCTCTCTTTTTGTGGGCCTGGGGTTCGAACTCACAAACATGCACTTGCCAGGCAGGCACTTGTGCCATGGAGCTATCTCCCTGGACCCTCAAGTCTGCTTTGAATGAGACCTCGAGGGCAGGTGCTGAGAGCAGCCAGTGGCCTGCCCTAGGACTGAGCCCCCATCCAGGATGGGCTATGGCTGTTGGAAGAATTGGGGGTGCAGGCAGCAGGAGCCCCAGGGGGCAGAGCCCAGGCTGCAGTCTGGAGGGGGACTGGGCCTTCATTCACCCCAGGGTCGGGTGTCCCCCCCCATTCCCAGCCCTGAGTGGGGCCTTGGCTTCCACGTTGCCCGGGTCTGCCCCGATCTCCATGCGGTATGAAGGTCCTCAGCCCCTGGTGGCCGAATCTCTCACTGGTCAGTGCTGACAGTGGCTTACACCGAGGAGAGCTCTCTCCCCGAGGCTGCTGGTGCACACCTTGAATTCCAGTGCTCTGGAGGCTGAGGCAGGAGGGTCGTGAGTCTGGACCCAACCTACAGGGCAAGGTCTAGTCTCATAAAAAGCAACAAAAGAATCAAGAGGTGCCATTCCTCGGGGACAACACCAAGGAGGCCGCTGGAGAAGCCGGCGCGCAGGGCTGGGCTGTGACTGCAGGCCAAGACCCTGGCAACCCAATTTCTCCTCGGAGGCGGGTCTCTACTAGTGGGGGCAGCTGTGGGCATCAGCGCCAGGGTGAGGGAGGTGGCATGGGAAGCTCTCCTGTCACCTCCTGTGCCCAGCCGCCCCTCTTGCACAGGTCAGTGATGGGAGCTAGGAAGCCTGTGGCAGCACGATGAAGGCTGTGTGCCAGCCGCTGAGAGCTCTGCACTGGAGCCAGGAAGCGACGCTCAAGGCAAGCGCCAGAACCCCCCTCCGCAAGGTTCCACCCTGGTGACCTCCTCAGCCACAGTGAGGTCCCGAGCTCCTCCGAGGCTGAGAAGGCTGAGCTCCCGGCAGGAAAGCCTGCACAACGAGCTTCTCCAGGACGCTGAGCAGAGCACCGTCTCCCCCTCCACAGTCAGGAACAACCCTCCGGTGACCCCACACCCAGCGCCATGCTGCGTCAGTTGAGCTGGGTGTCACAAGCTGACCGCCAGCCAGCACCCACCACGCTACAAGGAAGAGCCTCAGCACCCAGAGGAGTGTTCTGTCTAGCGGCAGTGCCCCCCCCCCCCGTTTCTCCAGCCCTCTCGCAGCCCACTTCCGCCTGTGTCAAGTTGCCTGCTAGGAGGACTTCCTGGAAGCGGAATCGCAGCCCCTGGGCCTGTGGGTCTGGCATCATGCCCTCGGGGCTCAGCCATGCTGTACAGTGTGTTAGAACTCCATCTCTTTTCACTGCTGAATAATATTCCACTGTGCACCTGTGTGACACTCATACCTCAGCGGCCGTCAGCGTTTGGGTGGCTTCTAATTTCTGGCCGCTATGGATAGCGTTGTCGCTAACATTCCCACGCATGTTTCCTTGTGGGAGTCTGTTTTCCTGTGGTGTTCATCTCTTGAACAGAATGAAGCAGAACAGCGAATGCTTGCTGAGATGCTCTTATTTCCTAAGGAACGTTTTGGGGCCCTGGGAGGAAGCTTTACTGTTTGCGTTGGTCTTTAGTGTGAAATATCTGTGCCAGGGGGCACTCGGGCGCCAGGTGGGAATGGTAAAGGAGCGGAGTGCCAGGGGTCCGGGGAGCAAATGTGGGCTCAGCCTTGCACTTTTTTCCGTTTTCCAAGGGAAAAGAGATTGTGAATTTTACCATGAGCCGTCCCTTTAACATTTTAATCTGGCTGCACCAAACTTGCTGTGTCCGTGCCTTGTTCCCCACTTTTGCCTTCACCCCCAAAGCCAAGTCTTACTGCTTGTCCTTGCTGGTGTCATGGTGTCTTTGCGTAGCCGCGGGACTTCCTTCTTTGGTCTCAGAGGTCTTGGGCTCCCCTCCAGACCCTGCGCTGTCCAGGGAGGCCGTTGCTCTTCGAGGACAACGTGCATCGTGCGACCGCAGATTACACCACCCAACTGCTCCACTTCCGGTCCCAGCAGGGCCACTTCCGGTCCCGGCAGGGCCACTTCCGGTCCCTTTGACCCCCCCCCCCGGCCACCTGCTTGATTCCCAATTGCTGCAGCCGCTGCGTGGGGCCTGCAGCGGCGCCTCCACCGCTCGCGCTGGTGTAAGCATCAAGCGAGCTAAAACGTCCGTCTGCAGACAGCGCCTGGCCCCTCATGGGTACGCCAGGGATCGTTCATACGTCAGGGTTAGGGTTAGGGTTAGGGTTAGGGTTAGGCTTAGGGGTTAGGGTTAGGGTTAGGGTGCCACCCGTGCCTGAGACGGGTTCTTAATCCTAGGCATCATTGGAGGAAACCGAAATTTTGTTCTTGGTGACACATGCAGCTTGTGGCACTCCCTAAGTGATGAACGTCAAGTGCATGCGCTCAAGCCTAGCCGCTTAAGCACCAGTGTTACCAAGACCTGGAGGGTCTTTAGCAAAGGCATGAGATACCTTCATGAATATTTTTAAGTATTAAAAAAACTTCTAACAAAACAAGCCCACATGTGGAGCGCAGTGCTCTCTGAGACACCAGGATTGGAAAGGAAAGAGCCCTCTCCTCCATCTTCCCTGGAAACTCGAGTGTCTTGCTCATGGCCCGTGTGTCCACCTGGGAGGTCCACCCTGGATGTTGGCTCCAGCGCTGGGCTATCATCCTTGCTGGGAGAGGAGGTGACGGAGAGGTCGGTCAAGCTCATCCTCAGCTGTGACAATGGCAGACTGGAAAACAGAAGAGGGGAGCGGAGGCAGGCCCATCTGGGAGGACATGCCCGGTCCCATGGCCTGGCTGTCTGGGGCGGGAGGTCTTGGTGGTGGTGTGACAGGGTGCCAGAGCGCGGCGCCTGCCTGTGATCATGTCCGTGCTTTCCCACCCACTGGCCCTCTGACGGAGGCGTCAATGTCCCTGGGACTCAGTGTGCCCATCTGCCACATGGGGGTGAAGTGCTTTGGTGCCAGTCTTCCACCTCTTCCGATGTCCTCATCCCAAGCTACCGTCATCACCCTGGCACCCATGGCTCTTGGTGACACTGTGGTTCGGGTCCCAGGCTCAGCCAGTTATATTTCAATACAGGAAATGCCCAAGGGGAATTTGATTTAGGGGAACTATTGGGGGTCATCTTGGGAAGGCCAAACCCTGAGGGAAACTGAGGCATGGGAAGGTGACTTTTCTAGGTTCTGTATTTTGTTCTGGCCTGGTTCAGAGAGTATTTGTTTATGCTCCCTAGCCAGGTGGGGGCAGCTAACCCAAGAGCCCTCAGCATTGGTTCCCTGTGATGGGGGGTCTGGGTGAGCAGCTCCCCCCATTGGGCAGAGCCATGGCCTCTATGAGTGGTCCTGCCCATGTCCGGCTGTCTCGGCAGGGCGCGCAGGCCCTGGCTGGTGGCTGCCGGTGAGTGCCTCTCATTTGTGTGGAGCGAGCCGTTGTTTATACAGAAACCTGCCCTTACCCGCTGCCGCTGGGTTGAGCGGGTCCCAGGAGAACCAGAGCAAGGCACCTTTGCAGCCGCCTTCCGGCTTCTCCTAGGGGAGGGAGGGAGGGAGAGAGGGAGAGTCCTGCTCTGTATTGGACCCACTGTACATCCAGTGGCCAGCAGCCTTTGTTCCGTGAAACCCGCTTCATGCAGGGCCTGCTGAGCTTGAGCTAATGCCAAGCTCTACGAGCTTCTGCCAGTCTTCATGTCCACGGAATCTTCCTGCTGGTCTCTGCCGTGGCACCATGGCCTCCCACTTGCTTGGCCAATGTATCGCGAAGTGGGTGTGGCCCTCTGGCTTGGAATGATGATTCTGAGCCCTCTGGATGCCCTCTTGGTGGCCCTGACCCCAGCACACCTGGGGGCTAAGCAGCACCACTCTGTCCCTGCCACAGCTCTGGCCACTGCCACCTCTTGCCAGCACGACTCTTGGCCAGCCGGCCTCTCTGTCCCTGTCTGTACCGGGCCTGGCCATCCTTGTCCCTCCTCATGCCGTGTGTGTTCTGTTGGAGTCGCCGGTGCTCCTCATGGCCTCGGGAGTTCCCGCGGCTCACCCACCAGCCTGAGAAGCTCCCTGCATGCTGCTGCTCCTGCCTGGCCCTGGCCTCCCTCCTCACCCCGTGCGCTTGGGACCTGCTCCTGGGAGGCCTCGGCGCAGGCGTGCAGGGCCCGTGGACCAGCTGAGGCCTGCGCAGGGCTCTGTGCGGTGGTGACTGCCCCTCCCGTACACCGGTGCTGTCCCTGGCGGACTCGGTGCTCCCTGTGTGTCTTCTACCCTGTCCGGCATCTGCAGTGTCAGAGTCACACATCATACCTGTCCCTGACCAGGAGCAGGAGCCTGAGAGGGCAGGCACCGTTCCTGTCTCTCTGCTCAGTGCGTGGCCCTGAGGCCATCTGCTTCCTCCTGAGTGTTCTTGGCCCTGGGTCCCCTACGGTGCCTCCCGTGGCACTCTGCAGGCATCTGGCACCCATGGTGACATCTGGGCGCCAGCCACGCGTGCCACCCTCTTGGCCTCGGATTGGTCTGCCCATCGCCTGATCAAGCGTGGGTCACTCGGAGCGTCAGCTCTCCGGTCACCGATTGGTGTCTCAGGGTCCTTCTTTCCTTCTGCTGCTGCGGGGTTTCATTGCTTGGCTTTTCGTTGAGCAGCAGGGTGGGTGTGGAGGACGTGGAGCTGGGCTGCTCCTCCCGCAGCGGGCGGGCGGCCAGCCCTGATTTCCCTCTATTCCCGAGTGCGGCGTTTTCCTTTCCCTCCAGCTCCCAGTGCTCCCCATCTCTGATCCGCCCTTTGATCCATGTGTTAGTTAGAAGCACGTTATACATTTCCAGTATTCTGGGGGCCTTCTCCACGCAGCTTCCGGTTCTAGTAATTTCCCCCAGTGGTTGGAGTTCAGATCGTGCGCTGCTTCTGTGTCACCCAGGTTTGCGGCACGGCGCGGAGAAGACCCCTCCCGGCTGACGACGTGCGCACACCAAGCCTTGCGTCCCTTCGCTGTTGTCAGGAAGGGCGTCTCCAGCGTCTCCTTCAAGTCCCCCAAGTTCTTGCCATCCTGTGCTATCAATACTGAGAAACACACTTTAAAATATCCTACTGTAAAGCTGGGAATATCGTGCGTGCCAGGAATCCCACAAGTCTGGAGGCTGACGCAGGAGGGTCGTACGTTTGAGCCCAGTCTGGGCGATTTAGCAACTTAGAGAGACCCTGCTTCAAAATAAAAGAAAAGAATGAAAGGGATCGGGATACAGCTCAGCGCGAAGGCCCTGGGTTCGGTCACCAGCACTTCTGCGGCGGTGTCCCCGTAATTGGGGATTTGTCTGGTTTCCTTGTAGTCCCACTGGCTTGTGCTCAATGCCTTTGAGGTCCTGGAATCCTATAGAATATATTATTCTGTCATCTTGGCTGGCTGGCCTTTCTCTGTGTGTCCCCTCTTTTGTTTTTATCTGCTTATCTTTTATTTTATGGGAAATAGAACAAAGTGTCATCACACAATGATAAAAGAATAACCATAGTTAATACACCATGTGTCATTATTTTCAAAGTAATGAGAGGTGTTCGGGGCAGCGTCAGTTGGGTCTTTCTTGTTTGTTTGATTTTTTGCTCTACAGCTGATAACGGTTTTTAATTAGACTGTTTAGACCACGGCTGTCCCGGCTCCCTCGCTGTGGGGAGCCCTGAGCTTCCCCCTATTGCGTTTGTTTTTCTTTTATTCCGTCTGTTCTCCCTTCTTCCCCTTCTTGTGACTTCTTTTGAATGAAGTATTTTGATTACTTTTTTTTTGGAGGGGGTAGCCCTGGGGATCGAACTCAGGGCCTTGCACTTGCCAAGCAGGCGCTTGTGCTGCCGAGCTAAATCCCAGGCTCAGCACATCAGCTGCAACTTTTCTCATCTGACCTTTGGCGTCAAGTTCATCGAGAGTCTTGAGCAGACCCCGGCCTGACTCCAGAGACGAGCCTGCCCCCTCCCACCCCTGCCCCCACGCAGCTAGCGCGCCTTCTCGCAGCCTCCCACCTCTGCGGCTCCTGGCTCCCCTCGGCAGTCTGTACCTTGCAGGTGCCCTGCAGGCACGCGGTGCTGTCACGCTATCTGACCGTCATGACGCTGTTACGCTATCTGACCGTCATGACGCTGTTACTATTTTTTTGTTTAAACAGCAGATACTCATTTGACCACTGAATAGCTTTCTTTTTATTTTGTGTCTCTACATGATTGCAGTAATGCAGTTTACAGTCATCTTGCGAGTGGACACAAGAACATAACAGATCTTGTTTTAAGTCTGTTTCCCTCCCCTCCCCCTGCCCCTCCCTCCCTCCCTGCCTCTCTCCCTCCCCCTTTTCTTCTTGTTGATGTCCACCTTAGCTCGAGTTTTCGGTGTGCGGTTTTGCCAGGCATCGAGGCCACTTGGGAGGCCTTTCCAGGACGTGACTTGGGAGAGTCCCCTGCTCCCCCCTGGCTGTTACCATGTTCTCTGCTTTTGCTTCCTCTGTGCAGACTGGGTTTTACCCCCGAAGGCCTCCCCCAGCCCTCCTGTGCTGTGAGTCTGCTGGTTATTTGTTCTTTCCACTCTTACGTGTCTTCAAAAGCTCACGCTTTCTCTTCTCTCAGCTGGAAAGATACTTTCTCTGGCATAGAATTCTACATTGCTGTGTTTTTACTTTCATCATGGTAAATATGTCCGTCACTGACTTCCTGCCGTAGCTGTTTCTGATAAGAAACAGCCTCTGTCGCCCTTACTCCATGGTCCTTTTTGTTTATGATGTGTTCCCCTCAGGTGATTTTTTTTTTTTTCAGATTTCCTCTTTAGATCTGATTTTGAACAGTTTGTCATGTTTCTTTTTGTGTTTTTTCTCATGATCCTTTCTCTAGCGTCTGTTCAACTTATCATAACTGAGATACATAGCTTGCACCAAATACCGAGCTTGGGAGCACCTGGCCCTTCGTTCTATGAATTGCAGTTGTTTGCAGTCCCTTGAGTGGGTCCTTACCTCGCGGACTCCAGCTGTGTGTTTAAGAATTCCGCTCTGTCTCTGTGCTGTTGGATCCCACGCGTTGCCTTTTCTTCTCTGGTGTTTAATGTGCTTGTGTTTCACAAACAACATGGCTGATGTCGCCTGCCGTTGAGTTTCAGGGTCTCTCTGGCCGTGTTGGGTTCGGACAGTTTCATTTTTATGCAGTTATAAGAACCAATACGGAGGGTCCTGCACCATCCCCCTTCACTGCCCTTCCTGCCCCGTACGGCGACATTAGTCACTGAATGGACACGGCGGTGTCCCCTGACCGGCCTGGCTCTCGGCTGGACACACACGCTCTTGTTCGGTTCCATGAAGTTTCACCTCCTGTGTGCATTTGGGTCGTTGCTGTGTGGTGCATATGTGCTCCCAGAAACCACTGCGCTCTTGCATTGTGCCCCCCCCCCTTTGGGCCTTCCTTTTAGGACCCCACTCTTTGTTGATAACCGGTCTGCTCTCCATTTCTATGATTTTGTCATTTGGAAAGTGTTATGCAGATAGAACGTCTCACCCTTGGGGGTGGGCGGAGTGGAGGCACTTATTCCGCGTGGTGTGATTCTCCTGAAATCCATCCAAGCTGTTTCAGATCCAACTGGTTTTCCCGGTACTGCCTGTGTGGGGTTCCACGGGGCATTGCCCCGTTCCGTTTCCCATTCCGTTGTCGAAGATCAATGGGGCTTCCAGTGTTTGCCTGATCTGAGCAACCTTTGTGTGCACACGTGTGTGTGTGTGTGTGCGTAGTCTGGAGAACATCCTTTGCTTGTCTGCTTCCCTTTTTCTTTTGTCTTTCCCCTGTCCCCTTTCCTTTCCTTGGCGCGGGTATCTGAGGGTAGCACCCAGGACATCGCGAATGTTGACGAGCGCTCTACCACTGAGCGATATTCGGTTTTATGTTGGAATTGGTGTACTCATCCTCTTGCTTATAGTACTTCTCGGTGCATCATAAAATATTCTCAACCTTACAGCCGCTAGAGGCCACACAGCCACGACTGACTCTGCTGTAACTTCTTCAAAGCAAAGAAGGGGGAATGGTGGAGGGCTTTCTGGGTGGCTCTGCTTGAGAGAAGAGCAGTTGTCTCCATGCTGGCCGTGCCTCTCCTCTTCCCATGTACTGATAGATGCAGAGCTGGCTAGGACTTTTCCTCATTCCTTCAACTTGCTTTGAGCAATACGTATCGGTCTATCGGAGGTGCTGGTGGTGGTCTTTGAGGACAGCACACGTGGTTCCCTGACAACCCACACCTGCTGCTCTTTAATGCGAGTCAGGCTGATACAGGACAAAGAGCCAGTGCTCCATGCTATCCACTGGGATCGAGCCTCGAGATGGACGCTATGACTTCTGGGGCTTGATACACTTCAGAGCTGAAGCACCAGACCCCAAAGCCCCAAAGCCTTCGATGCTATCTTAAGAGTATAATGCACATTTCTTTTTCTGCACGTCCTTCTCTCTGCGTATTGTGGAGGTAAATGCAGGCTTCCTACCCAGCCCGGCCCATAGCACTGCCCTACTTCCTGCCATTCTCTGTCATTCATCCTCTAGCCACTCCTCCCTCATGACTGAATAAAACCCAGGCCCAGCTCTGAGTCGAGGCCTTCATTCCAGATAGCCATCACGGTCCATCGCGGCTGGACTTAGGCCCCCTTGGCTCCCCATAACTGTGACTATGCCCTAAGGTCTTTATTCACACGGCGGGTTGCACTGGAAGTGGTAGATTAGAAGTAACTTGATGGGAGTCCAATAATTTCTCCACTGGATTACAAATATAAACTTCCTAGACCGACGTGAGGACCAAAAAGGGCTCCCTACGTAGCCCAGTGTGGCCAGGATTCTTGAACCACATAGAATATTGTTCCACTTAATAAGCAGTAGCACTTTAAAAATTTTTTATGCCTCTTTATGAAGTTCCCATTGATATTTTTTTAAAAAAGTACCTGACTGATCATGCCTGCTGTGCTTGGACATACAGGCATGGCTTAGACAGCAACGCCGAAACCTGGATGCATGTTGGCAGTAAAACACTGACAAGCTGTTCGTTGGCGCGACTGTCATTTCCACTCCCCCAGCAAGGCAGGTGCGGCCTACTTCCTGCAGTTTCACCTACAGTTGGATTTTTCCAGTATCTTGTATTTCAGGCATTCTCCTAAGTGTGTGGTGAAAGATCACTGTGGCTTTCATTTTTACTCCTTCAGCTGCGTGTGGCGAAGGTCTCTTTGGGCTCCTGCTGCCCATCCATGCATAATGATCAGCGCAATGTCCAGCGCGGGCCGGGATGATTTTCCATTCCCGCATTGTATGTTTTGATTTTTTTTTTTTTTTTTTTTTACTATTGAGCTTTGGGAGCTGTTTATCTGTACTAAATATAAACTCTTTATTGGACGTTATGTTCTCAAATATTTTCTCCCAGCCAGTAGTTTATCTTTTCTTCTTCACTGGGCCTTGTGAAAAGGAAACACTTCTATTTTCATGAGATCCAATTTATCCTCTTTCTCTTATTAGTTCATCTTTTCAGTAGCAAATATGAGTGGCAGCGTGTCTTGAATTTAGATTTCCTTAGTGTTTGGGAGCCTGGTCCGGTTTTGTGTTTTTTTTTTTTTTCTTCTCAGGTGGGGGCAGAGCAGCATTTAGGTGCGGATGAATTATTCCATGTTAGGCAAATGTCTTCTGAGGTCTCTGACTCGCCCCTCTGTTCTCAGTGGAGTTCTGGGCTAGAGGTGCTATTCCCAGCTCAGTGCTAGCTCTGGATACCATCTGACTGGCCCTTTGGGCTGGTTCTTTCCTGGCCCTGTGCGGCTGCCCTTATCATCCTGCCCTGGTTGGCACCATACTGCATTCTTGGATGAAACGCTCCTCAGGGCTATGGTGTTCTCTCTTGGTATGGTTCCTTTCCCTTCCTTTGCCTGTCTGCAGTTCCAGCTGCCTTGGCTTCTGTGGCGTCTCAGCTCCGTCTCAGCACAAGGAGCCCACCAGTGGCCATGCCTCTCTGCGCTACAGTAGGTGTGGAATGCCTGCAAAGCCGGAGCTGTGGCAACCGTAGGGCTGGTCTCATGGGTTGGCCGTGTCTCTGGTAGCTCTTTTCCCTGCCAAGTGTGCAGCATATTAGATAGTTATTTCGTCTCTTTTGGGTCGATTCAGGCAAGAGGAGCTCTCTTCTTCCTCCTTGGCTGGACGCAGTTGTCCTAAGAAATTTATCTCTCTGGTCTTCTCTGGCTTTCCAACTTGCCCAATCCTCACAGAGCTTTGTTGCCAAAAGGACTGAGGGCCTGGGGCCTTGTGACTGCACTGTTTATCTTCATTCTGGAGAATTCCATTCCCACACTGCAGCCCAGGAGTTGAGGGCAGGGCTCCTGAAGAATCGAGGATGGCAAATTTGTGTCATTATCAGGCTGGGCTCCTGGGGGTGGCTACAGCAGCAGTAGGAGGTGCACAGCATGCCCTGGTGCCCTGGACAAGCAGAGCCAGCTGTCAGCAGTGGGGACCCTCCCCGTGTCCCTCCCTGCCTTCTCTCTTCCCCACTGAACCTCTCCTGAAGTCTCTCTGTGGGCACGGCTAGCCCTGCCTCTTCCTCGAGTTCCCTGCAAGGTGTGAATATCCGGGTTGCTGAATGGCACTTGAACACAGGAGACCCCCACGGTTTATGTGTAGCCCCAGTGTCTGTGCCCTGACATTCCTGCCCATCTCCTGGGCTCATGACAGCTACCCCCAACCTCCACCTCTCTGCGCAGGCAGCACCCCCAGGCTTTTCAACTCAGAGCCTGTCAGCGCATCCTGCCCGCCTTGTTCGCCCCAGTCACGGGAGTCATGCTATCTCTTATATCCTATGCTGCACCTGCCGGTCAGTCCTGCAGCCTGGGCCTAAAAAGGCAGACGTTTCCACGGCCACCGCATTCCCCACAGCACCCCAGCCTGGGCTGGGGGCTAGCTAACCTCTCCTGCGTCGGCCCATGTTGTTACAGTCTCTATACCCGGCAACTGCACACCCGAGGGCCCGCCCCCACCCAAGCTCTTTACCATCTTCTTACTCAGCAAAATATCAGAAATCCTCTGTCCCTCTTGTGTCAGCAGACCTGGCCCCTGGCTGCCTTTGTGCTGTCACCTCTCTCCTGTTGCTCTTTCTCCTTAAGCCTCTGGACTGCACTGCCACTATGCTCAACCCCAGCTGAGAGCCCAGTTTGTGTAGTGAGTGCTCTTTGAACTAACCAATGGGGAGCCCGCTGCATCAGGTCCCACCCCCATCTCTGGGGGGGTGGGTCTGCACAGCCTCAGGTGCAGTCCTTGACCGCCTCCTGGCCTCTGCATCTGGTCACGGGTTCCAACCAGGTGATTTCCTAGCTTACAGCCCAGAGAGGGGCTGTATGAGAAAATGACCTTTGGGCCCCGATGCGGGTAGGGGGCAATTTCTGTGGCGTGACGGAGTATGGAAGCTGAGAGGCAGGGAGACTGCGGGTTGTCCTGGGATTGCTCAAGAACAGAGTGGCTTGGAGTTGTATGCCCAGGGGAAGTGGCAGGGTCCAGGGCAGAGATGCCAGCAACCCCGTGGGAGCAGGCGTGGTCCAGAGACAAGTTTGGGCTTTCTTCTGAGAACTGGGAACAGTCGCTGTAGGTCTTAAGGACAGGAGAGTCTCACGCTGAATGATTCGGGAAGTAGCACGGACTTCTGGCTGCTTGTGGGAACGCCGGAGGGCCGCAAGTTCAAGCAAAGGTCCGGCCAACCTGGCGTTACTGGCCCTGCGGGGTCCGCATGCTCATCCTGATGGCGGGCCACTGAGCCAGTGTCACGTGTTGTCTTTAGAGAAAATGATCTGGGCTCTGGATTGCATCACGGATGGGAGTCAGCTATATTTACAGAGATCCCCTTCCGAGTTGCCCTTGGGCCATAAGGGCCAGTCGGAACCCAGTAAATTTCTAAAAATAAATGATCTGATATGAGTTTCATTTCCAGGTGTCACTTCACAGGACAGCTTGTCGCTGTCACGCCGCCTCAGGTCTTATGGAGATAAATGATGCCTCCCTCAGTAAGGGGGCAGCTTCGGAGCACAGAGCAGGTCGTCGCCCTGATGAAGGCTGCTGGCTGGCAGGGAGCTGGCCTCCAGGCCCTGTCCCCACCGCCCTCTGAGCTCCAGGGGTCCAGCCTCCCCTCTGGGGCCTGCTGCGTGTGGGAGTGAAGCCTTTCTGAGCAGCGCTTCATTCAGGGCCCGCTTGGTAGGAGGCGACTGTGATTGTCCTTGCGCTGCTGAGTAGAGGAGGAGGCAGGCTCCTGGGTAGTTCCCTCCCGGAAAATGGGCCTCGGCTTTCTTTGCGGGAAGAGAGCTCAGCACGATGCTTTTCGTAGGCTTTGGGCAGTGTGTGACCACTGCGTTCCCGTGATAAGAAGGACCCTGAAACACAGGTCTCTCCGCCCCCTCCTGTGGCCCGCTCAGCTGCCGCGGAGGGGCTGAATGGCGAGCTGGCCCGGGAGGCCGCTTTTCCTTCCTCCCTCGCCGTGCGCCGGAGAGCACGTTGCTTCTTTGTTTTCATTGTTCCCTGGAAAATTCACCTTCTGCTGAAACTGAAAGCTGTACCCGCACACCCAGAGCTCCTCTCCAAATGTGTTCATTGGTCAGAGACGTTGAGCACCCCGGAAGAGAGAAAATGAACCCCATAAAGCTCCTCCTGCGTGTGGTGTGCAATTCCGGGGGCATATCCTCAAGCCCCACCACTCACCCTGCCTGCCTGCCTGTGCTGAGGCCACGGGGCTGGGCCCTGCCCCCTTCTCCACCTCTTCTGCTGATGCCGTGGTGAGCTTCCCCGGTAGGGGTCGCTGGTGACACGGAGCAGGGCATGAGTTCAACGGTTCCCGCAGCCCAGCTTCCGGTGCAAAGCCAGCGGGGCGCTCACCATGCCGGAAGTCTGCTGTCCAGCTAGTGGCTGACGCCACGACCCCAGCCCACGGTGCACTGTGGCGCAGCTACAGCCACCCGTCCATGGAGTTGAGCCTCCACGCCCGGGGGCGGGGGCCGTCACACTTGGGGTTCCTCTCATTCTGCTATTCCTGTATTCCTTAAAACAAACAAACAAACAAGGTTTCGCTCATTCAAGGTTTCCGAATGACGAGATTCTACCGGTCCGCTTGGCAGGACATAATGGTCGCTTTCGTCACGCAGAACCCGCGCGCCTAGGCAACGCCTCTTCATTCCTCTCCCCTCACCTCCATCGCTAGGTCTCCTCGCTGCAAAAGATCTGTCTCCTGGCTTCCTAACTTCCTAATGTCAGTACTGGGGCTTGCACGCCGGGCCTTGGGCGCGGGAGGCAACTGCTCTGCCGCTGAGCCGTGCTCCAGCCCTAGCGATCCGTGCCAGATTCATCAAATCAGCGACGTGTTTGTGTCTTGACCTGGTTCCGATTGATCTACGCAGGACTGCATGTTGGCACCGCTCCGAGGTGAGGTGATGTCGCTCTGCCATCCCCAGCCCTTACGTACCGCTCGCCCTGGGTACATCTTCCCAGGATGCGTTCATGCCGCCTCTGTTGGTCAGGGAAGCAAGACTTTTTGAGAATCCGAGCGGGGTGCACCTAGGAGCCATGGCGGCCCTCCCTCGAAGCGCCTGATCCTCGGGCAGGTGGGTCTTGCTCTTTGGTGGCCGTGGAGCCCGCAAAAGCGTGTGTGCTGTGTCCTTTGCTCTGCTGCCACTCACCTTAGTGGCCGCTCTGTATGCGTTTGCTGGCCCTCTATGCGCACACCAACCCCTTAGGTGCCCTGACGCCTCCCATGCTGGGCGGCTGGGGAAGCAGCCTGTGTGCCAATTGCAGGCTGTCTGGTGACGGCCACAGAGCCCCCGGCCTGTGGCTCTAGGCCCCGTCTCTTTGCCACCGCCCAGCACTGGCGCCCTCGCGCACAATGAGGGCTCTTTCGTTTTTTCCTTCTGTACCAGTCATGAGGGAATCAAGCCAGAAAAACAATTTCATTTTTTTTTCCACAATATTTTTTTCCTCCTCTCATTGTAGAAAGTCTGCAAAGCATAGACTTTGATCAGGAAGAAAACAAAAATAACCTTTCCTCCTGCCACCTGGAAGCAAGTTTTGACACATCTATTTCTGGTTTCTTTTCTATGCCTCTGACTTGTCGGTAATGAGAAGAGGGTTGCATTTTACCCCGTAACCTGTTGCTTCTGTTTTGTAGCAGTGTTGGTTTGCTACCACCGTGGCATAGTACAGTCCCCTGGAATTCATGGCTGACAACGAGGCTGATCTGTTGGTTTGCAAGGGTCGCATCACCACCTATCCTGGAGTGCATAGGCTGGCCAGCTGGCACCCTTGACCTTTGACCTTGGTGGCCTCAAGGGGTGGCTCTTCAGGCTCTGTGCTTGTCTTCCTCTTTTTAGGGCAGAGAGTTGGCTGTGTGGCACAGTCTTTTCACAGCCACACACAGGCGGAAGTCCAGCAGCCCCTGGGAAGGGGCTAGGCTGGGAAGGCCCTTCTGTTTTTGTGCCACGAGAGGGCAAATAGTTTCTTTTTCCATCTTCCTCCCCCGCCGTCTTCATGCCAGGAAGAAAGAACCTCTCAATTTCCCCCGAAGGTCTCTCAGTAATGGCTCCTGCCACTGTGTACTCTACACGACTACTCCAGCTTGTTGAAAATACCATCCGACAAAATAACCTGTATAATTTTCCTTGCAGATGAATATGAGGGAAAAAAAATAATGATTATGCTATTAGATCATGGCATGGTGTGTGGAGCTGGCTCAACGCTCCCAGGAAAAAATGTTGAATAGCTTTTGCTTCCCACAGAATTGCAAATGAGGCAGAGAATCCAGCTTGTGTTCTTCCCCAGGGAGAGCAAAGCTGCTGGGTCCCTGAAGGTCACTGGTCACTGTGGAGAACTGGAGGCTTTGTGAGCAGAGATGGAGGTGGGGTGACCTGGGTTCTGAGGCTCGCTGAGCCCAAGGGTGACGTTGCCTTCACCTCTCTTCATGGTGGCAGCGTGGGGGCGTGTTGTGGGATAGGCCAGGCACTGTCCTCTGTCCCCAGAGTTAGTGTGGATGTTGTTCTCTGGTGAAAACTGCAGGTCGCCATCCAAAGGGGCCTCACCTCCCTCACCCGTGGTCCCCAGCAGGGCAGCTGCTTGTTCTGCAGGATGCCGCCACTTCCTGTCTCTAGAAGATCTGCACCACTGTCGTAGTTACTCTTCTCTCGTTGCTGGGACAAATACCCGACACCCAAAATGAAGGAAGGAAAGGGTTATTTAGCTCACAGTTACTGGAGGTTTCAGTCCATTCGTGGCTGGATCCAAGGCTGAGAGGCACATGGCAGAGAGCATCAGTTCATGGCAGTGGAACAGCAACCATATGGTGACAGAGGCAACTGACCAACCGGGGAGCAGAGAGCAATAGTGAGAGTCTGTCTCTCTGTCTCTCTTTATATTACCTAAAGACTCTCTGCCGCCGCCTATCCACCCTAGGCCACACCCATAATCCCAGCAGTACTCAGAGCCATAATCCCATAAGTACTAAAACACATAATCCCAGTAGATCATGAGTCAAGTCTCAAACTCTAGAAGTCCCTGCCCCATGACGCTTTGGGGGGGGCAACTAGACATAAACCATAACAAGAACCTACTGGTGATGGGGACACATTTCTAGCTCAGAAATGTTGCATGTTTATCTGTGAAATCCCACTGTATGTGTGAGAATCTACTGCACCAGTGAGTGGGGCAACTGTGCGCTGTATGTGGAGAGACTCTTCACACTGCAGGTCTGGTGAGGCACACAGTGCCGTCCAGTCAGAAGCAGGGCCTGCCCCATGCCCAGAGCAAGCCCATCAGAACACCCCAAAGGCTGCTGGGTAAGGAAGGCTGTGCTGGTTGCGTGTGCCCATGGGAATGTCTACGGCAGAGTCTCTGCTTTCCCCGTTCCGTCCTCTGGAACGCAGTGGTCAGTACAGTTCTTCAACGCCCAGGTTCTTGTAAGAAGTCCATGCTGTTAAAGAACCAAAGTAGAGACCTTCACCTGTGGAATGGTTGATACTCGCGTGGCAGGATAATGTAAGTGGTCACAGAGTGGGGAACAAGCTGAGGGGAGGCTTACTGGGGGAAGCTGGGGCATCGCGCTCTGGGGACTTTTCTGTAAGCTCAGGGCTAATTCGTGCTCTGAGCTCCTTAAATTTAGGTTGTGATGGACAGGAAAACACAAGGTCCATGTATCTAAATAGTGGAGAAAACCCTTACGCCATCCGTAATGCAGCTCTTACCCAGCGATTTGACAAAGAGCTTGCAAATCGCCTGGAGTGCTTACAGGAACAGTCCTTGAAAGAGCCAGCAGAGCATGTTTATAGGGGAGGATAACGGCGCCGGAACTGCGCAGTCCTAGTTTCAAGGCACTAGTGGTACATCAAGAGGAGTCTAATCCGTGGCTCTGTGGCCTATCAGTTGACCCGCACATGCATCCACAAGTGTTTTTACACTATTCGTTGTTCTCTTGCCTACATTCTAAGGCAGAGTGCGAGCGAAATAGACGGACAGTCTCTCCCCGTGGAAGAGGAGCTAAGCCGCCATACAGATCAGTAGGTTAGTTTCAGATGGTGACACAGGGTGGGAAGAAAAAAAAAAAGACAGAGCGTTGTGGCGGAGAAGGTCAGATTCTTGGGGAGGATGCTGAGAATATAACGCCAAGTTTACATATTAAAGGTGAGTCCTTGAGAGAACAGGCCCCTTGCTCCATTTTTAAATTTTTTTCCTGGTTGGTGGAAAGCCCAGAATTCCAGGCCACGAATGACCCCAGAAGGGCCAGCCAGACAGCTCAGTAGACTAAAGCACCTGCTTAGGCAGACACAGGGACACCAGGGTTCCATCCCCACCTTGCCGAGCCAGCCCTGCCACGGTGTGAGACCTGGCATGGTGGCGCATGCACCTGTAATCCCAGCGCTTAGGAGGGGACTGAAAACAGGAGAATCACTGCGAATCTGATCTGCGTGGTGAGACCCTGAACACCCTGTAGACTCTATGATAAATACAAAAAAGAAAAAAAAAAGAAAAGAATGATTCCTGATTGTCGCAACGTCTTATTAAAATAAGCATTTAGAAATGCGTTCAGCAGCAGTATTTATTTTAGAAGACAGAAGGCGTAGGTTCTTTCCTCAGGAAGCTTTTGAAACTGACGCCGGGGCCCTGCGCAAGCCTGAGGTCCTCTTCGGATCTCGGCTTCCTTCTTTCTGGGTCATGGCAGTGGCTGCTTCTGCCTTGCCAGCCTCGCAGGGGTGCTGTGGAGCTATGGTCACACACGTGATGGGAGTGTCACCCCGTGGCTGTGGGGGTGAGATCGCAGTGACCTTTAGGGGAAGGACAAGGGCACAGATGTGGGCAGGTGTAATTAGGAAATTTCCAGAGTCAGGTGCACTAGGACAGAGATGCTAGAGTTCCCTCTGAGATGGGCCTCCTTTGCTAGTCTTCTGGAGGTGAGTTCAGAACAAATTTTGGGGGGTGCCAGGGAGATAGCTCAGGGGCACAAATGCCTGCCTGGCAAGTGCAAGGTCCTGAGTTTGATCCCCAGTTCTGTAAAAAAAAAAAAAATTCTCACAGGCGAGGAAGACCAACAGCAAGGTGCTGGCAAGGTAGGCTTCCTTGTGAGGAGTCTGCTCTTCGCTTGTGGGTGGCCACCATCTTGCTGTGTGTTTTCGTGGGCTCTCTGTGGAGAGGGAGTGACCGGTCTGGTGTCTCTTCCAAGGAGAACTCTAATCCCACCCATGACCTCTTACTGGTATTCCTAGTCTTAAGGGGTCCCAGCTCTAAAGGGAACTTCTTTGGGGAGTTAGAGTTTCCACACAGGAACTTTTTTTTTTCTTTTGGCGGGGAGGAGTTTCAAATATTTATATGAACTGGCAATTCCGTTTTAACTAGGCAGCAGCTAAATATGGCTCAGTCCTCATTAAAGATAGTTTCGAAGTCTACCTGAAACTTAGATAAGAGACAGGAACACGTGGTTGGTTCCTTCGGTGAAGAGCCTCTTGAGGTATGGTGCTAAGTAGGACTGCAACCCTGAAACTCCCTGGGCTGTGGCTTCCTCCCCACAACCTGAGCCGAAGTCCTAGGACGTAAGCAGGGAAGAGAGTCTCATCTGGGTCTGTCAGGGGCTTTGAGTCCCGGTGTGAATGCTGTTCCCAAGTTACAGAGAGCCTGACCTGATTGGACTGGTTGGGCCACACACTGGACCTTAAACCAGTGGCTGGGGCCAGAGGAAAGCCAGTATCCAGTGCACCTCCTTCACTGAAGTAGTGCATGGATGAAGCTCTTGTGCTTTGCCTAGCAACAGGATCCGCACAAGCCAGATGTTCAGCATTGCGCGTGTGCCCTCGCTCCCGCTCTCCCACCCACCCTCGCTCCTGCCCTTCCTCCTGCCCTCCCTCCTACCCTCCCTCCTGCCCTTGCTCCTGTCCTCCCTCCTGCCCTCCCTTCTGGCCTCCCTCCTGCCCAGAGCAGGCTCAGAGCAAGCTCCCTTTAGGAAGCTGCAGAGTCGAAAGAAATCACTGAACACACGAATGCTGTCATTTTCCTTTTGGGGACAGGGAGACAGAGCCAGCGGCCACCCATGGCCCACAGTGGCGTCAACTCCTGCCCACCCATGGCCTGCGTAGGGAGCTACAAAACAGCTGTATCAGGCCTTCTGCTCACCCAGATTCCAGGTCCCATCCTGGCATGAATTTTAAAGAAATGCATGCCTTTGAGGATGAAGAGGATAACTACCCAGGAACAGTGAAATTTACCCTCCATTCCCGGAAGGCCAGTTACGTTTCCTGGGTTGATTTTTTTGAAGCAAAGAGCGAGCCCGCTACGACCTCCCCGTGTGTACACACGACCAGATGTCGCTCTTCCTGGACATCAGTAAGGAGCTACGGGCTACAGGCGACTGCTCTGTTTGCAAGTTGGATTTTGCATTTGTTATAAAAGTGTGAAAAAACCCCAGAGCTTCCCCTCAAGTAGCTAGGAATTTATTTTTTAAAGAATGAGAAAGAGCAAGCTATTCTGTCAACACAGGTGAGAGCCAGCATTTGTCCCTGTATCTCCGGTGACGTAAAGACAAAGGCATGCTGTTTGGGGCCTTAAGTCATATATTCTTGAAAAACAAGCCGTAGTGGTGTCTCCCAAAAAGGTATGCCCAAGTTCTTACCCCTCCTGTCCATTCCTACGAGCTCACTGAGCGATAAGGGTTGGTGTAGGAATTAAGATTTCAGGAAGATACCTGTGTGGGTTTACAGTTTGGCTTGAGTGCAGTAATTGCCCGCTTATCAGAGAGCAAGAATTGAGGAAAAGCACCAGCCAGAAGCCCTGTGCAGGCGAAGGCAGAGATGACACTGGGCTTGCAGGAGCCAGGGAGCACACGGGGCTGCGGGTGGGCGGAGCCAGGACCACCCAGGGCTGTGGGTGGGCAGAGCCAGGGAGCACCGGGGTCTGTGGATGCGGTCAGGGGCGGAGCAGAGCCAGGAGTCTTTCTCCTAGAGCATTGGGAGGTGGCGTGGGCTGGCCGGGCCCTCCTTTCACTTTGGCCTCTAGAACCATAAAAACTAAGCTTGCTTTCTTTTCTTTTCTTTTTTTCCTTTTCTTATCTCTCTTCTCTTCTCCTCTTCTTCTCTTTTTTCTTTTCCTCTTTCTTTCTTCCGTCTTTCTTTCTTTCTTTCTTTCTTTCTTTCTTTCTTTCTTTCTTTCTTTCTTTCTTTCTTTCTTTCTTTCTTTCTTTCTTTCTTTCTTTCTTTCTTTCTTTTTCTGCCACCAGAGACAAGTGCGAAGATGGAACGAGGTTGGCAGCCAGCGGTCTCATTAATTCGAGTCCTGAAAGAGTTTTCACAAATGCTCGAGCAATCTCGCAGAGCTCCTTTGATTGTCTTTCCGCAAACGTCTTACTTTATAGATTAACCTTAATAGTTGTGTTGACTAAGGAAAAGATGCTGAGTAATGCATCAAGCGGCTTGGAAGAATGGCTTCACCGCGGAGAGCACGTGTCCGCTCTCGGCCGGTTCAAGGTGGAGAAAAAGAGCAAATAGCGGGTCATTTTCCCATCTTTCTGCTTCCTGCCACCTTCGGGCAGCTTTTCTCAGGACAGAACTTCTGAAATGCTTGTGGGGGGTGGAGAAAAAGGGGCGCTTTTCTGTCAGGTATGCCTGTAATGATATACAGCCTGCTTTTCTCTACAGATAGATTATTTTTTTCTTTTCTGTAAGAGATTCTTAATTAGACAAGCTCCTCTGAAGTGCCTTTCAGTTTTTGAAAGGAGTATGACAGGCCCGGATTAAAGAGCTGAGCGAAGCCCTCGTGCCTTGGCTTTGCCAGGAGGTACGGCCCTGCTCTGCTCCTTGGTTCACCTGTACCTGGAGCTTTTCCGCGTGGGCTCAGAGTTCTCTGGATTTAGGTCTTTTTTTATTACCTTGTTCAACCCGTGTCTCACCTTCCCAGGCCTGGGCTAGAGGGCACGCCTTCCAAAGTACACCCCAGAACACACCCAAGAGTGCCCCCCTGGAACTCGGAGCCTGTGTGCCCAGGTGGGGCATTGCTCAGCACTGGGGCCCCACGCGAGGGCGCTGTTCATTCTAACGGGAAGAAAATGTCACCGGGGTAGAGGCTTCCTGGGAGGCAGCCTCTGGCCAGGCTTGGAGGTCGTCGTGCACCGAGAGCACCCCATCAGCAGCTGGCGCTTTTGGGTTGGCGTGTGTGGGGCCAGGCAGTGTTCCCCATGCTTTAAGCGCTGTAGTTAATATGCATGATTACTTTCAGAGGCTCAGGTACAGTTACTGAGGCCCCTGGTCCTACAAGAAAGGCGGGTCAGGGGGTGGACATGTTGCTGAGTGACCTGGGCGGGGCTCTGAGCAGGGACCTCGCTCAGCCAGGGGCTGACGCACCCAGCTTGCTTGCGGCTCTTCTGCTAGCAGAGGCATTGTGGGAAAAGAAAGGCTCACCGAGGATTAGTTTGGGAATGTGTGAGTGAGTTTTGTCTTCCCGGGGACATCAGGAGACGCAGGGCTTGGCCGTGAGACCAGGGCGAGCTCTCAGCATTTCCATCTCTCTCCTAGGGAGGGAGGCGGCGGCGGCGGCGGCAGCCTCTTCCGTGGGAGGTGGGCTTGGGCACGGCCCCCCTCCGCCGCCCTCCTTCTCTACCTTCCTCCTGGTTCCCTTCGGGGGGGGGGTGCAGATGCTGGGATACGATAAGGGACAGCCAGAAGACGGGGTCTGGCGTTTCGTGATGTTTCCCGAGTAGTCACTTTGCTTGTGGATGCGCTGTGTCCCCTCAGGAAGCCCCAGCGGACAACACCATGTGGTCGAGAGTCCTGGGGGTGCTCCTCGCTGCAGGGGCACCAGCCGAGGTTCCCTGCACTGCGACAGCGGCAGTCAGCTACCGACCAAGGATAACAGCACACAGTGGGCTGGAGGGGGACAGGCGGGTCCCACTGCGGGGCTCAGAGGCTCTGGTTTGCACAGCGGAAGCGGGGTGAGGCTATGTCCGCCGCCTCTCCTGTCCCTCCTCACCAGGCTTCTCACATCCGTGGGCTCCTCTGAAGGGCTGGCTGGGAGCTGGTCCACTCAAACTCCCTGCTGGGGCACCCCAAGTTCACAGAAGCTCCTGGAAGGGTGGATTCGTATTTAAATAAAGCTGCCCCCCGGGCTTGGGCTCCGAAGCTAAGGGCTTCCTTTGCAGCGCCCTGGTGCACGTTTCCTTTTTAATTGAGCAGATGCCATTAGCTTGCCAGTCGGATGTGGAAACTGCAAGTTGTTAAATTTGAGGTTAGCTCAAGCTGGATGAGACTTTCCTCAGACAATAAAGAAGCAGTGCTGACAGGGTGCAGCAGTAATTAAAGGAGCACAAGGAGGTAAAGGGAGGTGGTGGAGAAAATGCTAATTAGCGCGCAGCTTTAGAGGGAGCCGTGCAGAGATCCAGCGGAAGTGGCCGTGGAGGTGTCGCGGCGGGCTGAGGGCCAGGCGGAAGTCCCTGCCGGTGCTCTGCCTCTGCCTCTGCCTCTGCCGCGCTCCGCTTTGTCGCCCTTCATCGGTGCCCCAGCTTCCCATTCCCTTTCTCCTACCTGGCTTTGCTCAGTTTTCAGACTTGCCTGGCCGCCTGTTGCCCTTTCCCGCACTCTGTGTGAGCTGCGCACCTGCAGACCTCCGTCTCTGTCCCTGTCTCCAGCCCTCCCTCTCCTCCCCACTCACCATGTAGGCCGGGACCTCTCATCCTCAGCTCCTCGCTCTGGCCCCCCCATCTCCTCTTCTTCCACCCTCCCTGCCTTTTCCTCTTCACCTCCCTCTCCTCTCCCCTCCCTCTCCTTCCTTTCCCTCCCTCTCCTCTTCCCTCCCTCCTCCTCCC
>PVJA010029379.1:0-26722 GCA_004027025.1 Myocastor coypus
TCTCCTCTAATTTTTTATCGATGTCTTCTTTAATAGTATTGAAGTCTGTCATTATGGTTATCCTTTCTCTCTCTAATACAGAGATTATTTCTGTTCTGTTCTCCTTTGTACTTTTGTGTAGTTGTTCCCCTACTTGGGATGCTATTGATTTAGGCATGTCTTTGTCAACTTTAGACATTATTTCTGCTCTGATGTCCTCTATACGTTTCTCCAGCCATTTTTCCACTTCATGTATTTCTTTTTTTACTTCAGATGTTATCTCTGATCTCAGCTGCTCTATAAGTTTCTGCACTTGTGTGTCTGCCTCAGATGCTACCAGTTCAGAGGTTTCATCTGTATTGTTCCTATTTTCTTCCATAATAGTGTCTTCTGTATTTGGTTTGGGTGGGCACAGGCCCTGAGATTGCATCCTACTCCTTGTTGTTATCATTTTGTATGGAAGCGGCCTCTGCACTTTGGTGGCGTTCTGCTGTGTCTATGGGCGTTTGGTCTGGAGACTCCAAGCTGGTTCCTCTACAGAGGTTCCTGACTCAGTGCTGGAGCTCTGGCTGCTAGCTTCTGTGAATCCCGGAGGATGCGGTCTGTAGGTGGAGGTGGAGGTTTGGGATTGAGTAGTCCTGGTAGGCTTGTGGACCAGATTGGTTGCCAGACAAGATGTTTGATGGGTTTGGTGCTGGAGCTTGGGCTGGAGGGGTTCCAAAAAAAAAGGGGGGGGGGCGGGGGAGGGGAAGGCGGGCCAAAGATCCTGACCCAGCGGGCACGCGGGCTCTGCTACCGGCTGGGACTCGGTAGGTACTGGAACAGGAAGTTAGTCGCAGGAACGCAGAGGCAGGGCAGAGGGGCGCAGGCAGCTTACCCGGGGTGGATGCGCGGGCTCTGCTACAGGCTAGGCTGTTCTTTTAGATAAATAGTATCAAGAGTAAGTTAGTCACAGGCCTTACCTTTGCATAACTTTTATGACAGTAGGTGTCCAGTTCATGAACTTTGGTCATTTTCCTCAAGACAAAATACTCTTGAAAAAAGTGAGAAATTTGTCTTTAGTTCCTGTTTTAGACATGTTATAAACTTGTGAGTTTATTTCCCAGTTGATTCAATCTGCTATGGCTAAATCTTTACAGAAAATTACAGAAATGGAGATAAAATCTTGGTAATTTATTCAATTTTATCACTTCCACTAATCCCATAAAAAGACTCCATCTGTCAAATTATCTTTTCTTTAGAAATTTTTTTTCAGCTTTTTCTTTATATGGGTGTGTTGAAAATGAGAGTGATTTAAGTATCTGTGCTGTGAAAACTATTGACGCTCCAATAAAATCTGTTCTTTTTAAATTAGCTGTTCTTTAGCCTCCTCTTTTGAGAAGAAAACTTCAGCTTCCATCATTTGTTTGTAATTTTGCTTATGTAGCATGGGATTTATTGCTTTCAGTGAATATATTATGGCATATTGGAGAAGTGTTGAATGAAATATTCTTACATTAATGTATCCTGTGATTTGGATTCCAATCCATAATCAGGACATCTTTCTTTTTAAAATATCTGCCTGGATTTTCTTGAAAGCACAAATGATAAGAATAAAGAGAAACCTAGTTGGATCATATATGTGACCATGTATTTTAAACCGTGTTTCTGTAATTGTAGGCTGTATAAATACTCATAGACCTAAGTATGCAAGGTCCACTAGACAAAGTGGACCCCTTTGCCATAAGGCTTCTAGTTTATAACTTTAACTGAGTCTTCATCATACTAATTTTTGGTTGGCGCTCTCATCCTCTGAGTGCCAGAGCTTCCCTTTTTCTTTAAAGTGCTACCTCAGACCATGAGACAAATTATAGAACACTTCATTAAATTTGAATTACACATTAATTAATATTATTGTTATTATTATAATTAAACTGAGAATTTTTGCATATCACCAGCCCTTTTTATATTATTATTATTATTATTATTATTATTATTATTATTATTATTATTATTATCAAAGTTTTGCGACAGGATCTCACTAAATTGCTAGGTGTTCCAGACTGGCCTCAAATTTGAGATCCTGGGCTGGGGAGATAGCTCCGAGGAACAAGTGCCTGCTGGGCAAGTGCAAGGTCGTGAGTTCGAACCCTGGTCCCATCAAAAAAAAAAAAAAAAAATTGAGATCCTACTGCCTCAGCTTCCTAGAGTGCTGACTTTATAGGTATGTACCACCATGTGTGTCAATGAATAATTGTTCACTGTATATACCATTCAATATTCAATGTGTCTTAGGGGCCAGGGAGCTAGCTCAGGGGCACAAATGCTGGCCTGGCAAGTGTTGGATCCCCAGTTCCACAAAATTAAAAAAAAAAAAAAAATGAATGTGTCCAAGGGACAGCCAGATAGCTCAGAGGATTAATGTGCCTGCTTAAGCAGACCCAGAAGCCAGAGTTTAATCCCCTGCGTGCTGTGCCAGCCCCACCCCCAGGGCATGCTGAGATGGTCATTAAGACTAGGCGTGGTGGTGTGCACCTGTAATCCCAGCTCTTAGAAGGCTGAAACAAGGGAATCACTGAGTCTCATCTGTGCAGTGAGACCTTGTAGACCCTGTACTAAATACAAAAATAAATAAATAAATAAATAAATAAATATTATGTTCTATATTTTCTTTTTTTAAAGTATAAAATGGATTTTTAGTAGTACATTCATAGAATTCATGCAATCACCATCTCTTAATTTTGCAATATGTTTATCACCCCAAGTAGAAATTTTTAATTGTATTTTCTAATACTTTCTTAGTTCCTGACATTTGCTAATTTACCTTCTGTGTCTAGATTTGCTTAGTCAAGATGTCCATGTAAATGGGATCATACAACAGGTAGTCATTGTATTTAGCTTCACTCGCTTAACATGGGCATAATGTAGCATATGTAAGTACTCCATTCCGTTTTATAAGTGAATGATCTTCAAAAGATATACCACAGTTAGTTTACCTACTCACCTGCTGATGAACATTTGGATTGTTTATATTTTCAGCTATTATAAATAATACTTGTAAAGTAGATTAGCTCATGCATACACTACTTAGTGTTTTCTTTTTTTTTTTTTTTTCATTGAGACAACCATTTTAATTAGCATCAATACAAGTGAGACTCTGACAAATTAAACAACTTGTCCTAGGTCACATATACAGTAAGCAACAAATGGAATAAGGAAGTAAGGTTTGGTTGGCCATTATCTGAAAACTCTATTCATATATAGCAGAATTGAATTCCATGTTTACTTCCCAATCTTAACTTAGGAAATCAAGTCATTCACAGGTATGCTCTCTTTAAGTAAAATGATTATAATAATGTAACTGATTCTATACATACCAATGATGTGAAAAAGTTCAAATAGGATAGTTGGTATAAAACTAAGGCATAATTATATACACAAATGTCTCTATGATTATTATAGTTTAATAATAAAAATTGGTTCTATACTCAGTTGTTGAACATGCTGACTGAAGTATCACTTATAGCATGTGTTTGCAGCATATAATTATTATGCTCACTGTGTATGTTCTATATTTTCATGTGTAAATCTGACAGCTCTGTTCCTCACCACTCTTCTTCTCATAGATAACTTTGTTACATAATACAAATTTGTCCTATACTGCCTGACATTGCCCACATTTATTAACTTTAAAATATCATCATCCCTCTCTTTCTCCTCTTGCTACTGACTTTCCCAGACTACTTGCTGAGCTCCTGCCCATGCCTTCCATGCTATCTGCTATGTTAGACATCTGGCCCCAAAGAGCAGAGTCATGGAATTTATCACAATATCAATGGTCTAGAGTCCCGGATGGATGCGTGCAGTTAGTGAAGGAAAAACAGGTTGAAATGTATGGAGTCACAAACAAGTCCATAGAAACCTCCTCTGAATTTTACAACTCATGCATGAAAGAAAGCTGACAGCTTTCCTAGACTTAACAATAACTTTAAACATGTACAAGGTATGGACAATAATTATTCATATAAAGAAAGAAACTTTCTCATCAATTTTTAAAATTTTTATAAGCATACAGGAAAAAGGCTGAGTTATCCTTTTGTTTAACCAATCGCAAACACTACAAAATCATTGTTAAATGAAGTGGCAATTAACAACTGCAAAGGAAAAAATTGGTAGGAAAGTATTTCAGATGTATTTAAAATCGCTCACTTTTATAGAGCTGGCCTGATAGCTCAGCAGACTGAAGCACCTGCTTAGGCAGGATGCAGCATCGGGGGTTGGATTCCTGGCCTGCCCTGCCAGCCCCACTTCTGAGGCTGAGATGGTGATTGAGACTGGACATTGTGGTGTCTATAATCCCAGTGCTTGGGAAGCTGAAAACAGGAAAATCACTGTGAGTCCGATCCACCTAGTAAGACCTTGTAGACCCCGCAGACCCCATCCTAAACACAGAAAGAAAGAAAAAATTGCTCACTTTTAAAATTATGCGAAATCCTAGATTTTGTGATGTTGGTATAAGTTAACTTTTTAAAATGTGTAATTCCTGTCATTTATTTTCTTATTCATAACAAAAATTTATAGGGCTAGAGAGAGATCAGTGGACTAAGCGCCTGGGACTGGGGTCACTGTACCAGCCCCACATGCTGTTCCAACCCATCCCAAGGACTGCTAAGCCAGCCACCGAGACCTGGCATGGTGGTGCATGCCTGTAATCCCAGCACTGGGGAGGCTGAAAACAGGAGGATCACTAAGAATCCAAGCTGCATAGTGAGACCCTGTGCCAAATACATTAAACAAACAAACAAATAAATAAATAAATAAATAAATAAATTGTGTTCCTAATTTTGTAGGTATAATCACATACACTTTTTCTTAAAATGAGTCCCCTCTCATTATATGAACTCTAAGCCTAAATTCTCCCTGAAAGTAAATATAACAGGAAATGCAAACCAAGTCCTCATCATCACTGAGGTGAGAGTTGAGAGCCCATGTGAGACAGTAAGGCAATCTTTACATTAAAGCTCTAACAGATCTCTTGGGGGCAGCAAGATGCGAACCTGATAAATTTCAAAGAGTAACACACACCCCTTTGGCAGTCCTTGCTGGAGTTCCCTCTAGGAACATTCCTGGAGTTCTCTTCATTGACAAGTCAGGTTCATCATGAGATAAATGGTTCCTCTTTCTCTACTTTTCTTCTGATTCCATACAGGTAACCATGTGGTCTCCCTTCCCTTATCCACATCCACAGTCAAATGATTTCAACTCAACTTCTCTCCCATGCCCACCTCTCTCATGCTTTTGAGTTTACTAAGATTCTTTTTTTGAGGCATTTCCAGCACACAACAACCTCTAAATGTGTCCCTCCCTCACAGCAGAGAGGCCTTGTCAGCTATTTTGTGTTCCTGCCTTTTGGGGCCAACAGTCTGATCAGTCTGAGTCAGTCAGAGTCTCCCTTTTTAAAAAATGTATTTGGTACAGGGTCAACAGGGTCTCAGTACACAGATCAGATTTATAGTGATCCTCTTGTTTTCAGCCTCCCAAGTGCTGGGATTACAGGTATGTGTCACCACAACTGGTCTCAGTGGATGGCTTAGCATTCCCTGGGGTAGGGCATGTGGTGCCAGGGATCAAACTCTGGTCCCTGAGCTTGCCTAAGCAGATACTTGGTCAGCTGAGCTATCTCACTGGCCCTCAGAGTCCCTTTCTTGATCAACTTGGAATTGGGAAAGAAAGTGAAAGATCCACTGCCTTAGCCTTCCTCAGAGTGCTGGCTTAAGGTTTGGTTGCAGGGTAAGACTTTCTATGGAAGAGGGGAGCAGAGGGCTCTTGGGTGTGCAGGTACAGGCAGAGGTGACCAACAGCCAGAGCGGGTGCCTGGTCTTTGTGTCAGAACTCACCCTGCTGAAACTCCCTTTCACTTTGCCACCACAGTACCACATAGTAAATTTCTCCTTTGAGTTTAAGGTAATGGACATTAATTTCTGATATTTTATATGCAGAAAAGTACCTGTTAGTTATAACCACTGTGTTACTACAAGCTCAGATAAATTAACCTAAAAATGTGACAAAGAGAATTTGCTGTACAAGGGGACTGACCAGATAGTTCAGCAGATTAAAGCTGACACAGGGGGTAGGGGTTCAATTCCCAGTCTGCCATGCCAGCCCCACCCCCAGGATGCTCTGAGACAGTGATTGAGACTGGGCATGGTGGTGCACACTTGTAATCCCTGAACTTGGGAGGCTGAAAACAGGAGAATCACTACAAGTCTGATCTATGTACTGAGACCTTGTAGACTCTGTACTAAATACTAAATACAAGAAAGAGAGAGACAGAGAGATAAATAAATTGTAGAATTCAATGCTACTATTATGAATGATGAGATAATTTTATACTGAATGGAATACAGTCAGAGAGAAAAAATAAAGGCAAGATTGAAGGGATAGCTTGGCAGCCTAAGTACCTGCCTGCAAGTATAAGGAACCAAATTTTATCCCTGGTACACATGCCTCACCAGCCTTAGAACCATGAGCACACCATGCCGGCCACTGAAACTGGGCCTGGTGGCACACACCTGTACTCTCAGCACTGGTTAGTTTGAGACAGGAAGATCATTAGGAGTCTGAGCTACTTAGAAAAAGCCTGTATCAAATAAATGAATAAGTAAAATATTTTTTAATTTGAAAAGAAAAAATAAAGATTAGAAAGCAGTGAGTTTCAATCTCACTTTTATAAGATAAGTAAATGAACTTTATACATCTCAAATATCAAATGGTAAACATCACATGAACATTGGAGCTTTTCTTTGAGTGATACAACTACTTCAATTTCTGTATTATCTTTTTGGATTATTTGATTCTAAAGCAATGCTTATATTTTCATAGTTCTAACCAATAATAATATTTTTATTTTGAAAACTCTTTTGAAAGGTAGAGTAAAAAACTTTTGAGGTAGAAAAAAAGAGAGAGAGGCTTCCCTAATGCAGCCTCCTCCCCCTCTAGTATCCCGCTCTGCCAGTGCTGGAAGAATCCATGCAGCAGTGATCTTGGGTGCTCACTCATACCTAAGGAGTAGAGACCTTTATGCTTTTTGAGTAAACAAGGTGATCCTTTGGGCAGCAAAGGGAGAGAGCTTAGAGAGCTATGAAGTGCTTTAGGAAACTCTGGGTATGGTGAAGCCCTGAAACATGGTGTGCGCTCATGCTAGAGAGTCCAAGCAAAGCACAGACATGTGCATCCTTCATGAAAGAAGCAGGAGAGAGGCATGCCAAGGGCGCTAGGGAAGAGGACTTGCAGCGGCCTCTGCGTGGGGCTGGAAGGCTTTCTCCAAAGACCCCATTGGGCTCTTTTTTGTATTGTTTTTCCTATGACTTAACTCCTCATTGCCTGTGCTCTACTTTTTCTTTTTTTTTTTTTTTTTTTTTTTTTTTTTTTTTTTTTTTTTTTTTTTTTTTTTTTTTTTTTTTTTTTTTTTTTTTTTTTTTTTTTTTTTTTTTTTTTTTTTTTTTTTTTTTTTTTTTTTTTCTTTTTTTTTTGTCTTTTTTTGAGACAGGGTCTTGTTATGCAGTTCAGGCTGGCCTTGAACTCACTTTTGTAGCCCAGGCTGGTCTCGAACTCACAGCGATCCTCCTGCCCCAGCCTCCCGAGTGCTAGGATTACAGGCGTGCGCCACCACGCCCGGCTGTGCTCTACTTTTTCTTTGTGAAAATCAAAGTCAAGGATGAATTTATATCTGAATTGATGTGAAAAATAGATAAAATTGGATAACTGGCTGGAGGGGGTGGTGGCAATCCTAGCTACCCTGGAGGCCAAGGCAGGAGGACTGCAAATTCAAGGTCAGCCTGGGAACTTTAGTAAGACCCTGTCTCAAAAATAAAATAATAGAAAAGAACAGCACAGCACAGCACAGCACAGCAGAAGACTGGGGATGTAGCTCAGTTGAATGTTTTGCATAGCATGCACAGGGTCCAACCTCCAGCATGCCCTCCTCCCACAAAAAAAAGCAGTCATAGGCTGCCCTCATTAATCACAAGAAAAGAATTTCCCTGAATCTGAGGGACAGCCCTGTTCTTTGATGTGGAGAAAACTAAGGGATGAAGGTGAGTCAGTCTTGCTTAGATGTCAGCCTGTGGAGGTCCTAGGTGAGGTTTGGGCTAGAGGAGGCCCACGCCTCATTGTTTCACAGTTCTGCTTCCTTCTATCAAAACCATCCCATTTGTCACCACTGGTTTGGTCCTACCACACAGAGCCAGTTTAATCATACTTTAAATGAAAAATAAAGGAAGGATTAGACTCTGGAAACATGAGACCACACATTTCACTCCCCTAAGTGCCACGTCCTCTGACCCTGCCCTCGTCAAGTTGATGGGTGTCAGCCCTTCAGGGCAAGGCTGAATACCTCACTAGAGCTAAGCTGCCACTCAGTGCAGAAGGTCAAACTAAATTTCTTAAGTTCACAGTAAGATAATTCCAGGCTTTGTGAGAGAAAAAGATTTTGCCTGAATTTAAAAATGTTCTTTTGCAGCCCTTGCAGAGAAAGGCTTGAGGGTGTGAGGCTAACGCTTTAGTAGAAGGCTTGAATCTCCACATAGCCCTGAAAGTACATGAAGACCCGCTAAGAAATACATGGTCCCTGGCAACTGTAAGGAAACATTCTGTGGGATTGTTGGCTTCCATTAACATTCTTACCTCGAATGACTCTGACTAGAATTTTCTGTGATTTGCCATTTGGTCTGCTCATCACCTGGCCTAATAGTTGGGTCTCCTGTTTTACGAAAGAAAGTCAAACCTGTCCTTAGACAGCTTCCCCAAACAGTGCTCGCCCAAATTTTGCCTTTAGAGCCTGGAAGTACTGATGAGTTAGAGGATGCCTGTCCTCTGTCTCTGATGCAGGATATCTCTGAGGACCAGGGAACCTCACTGTACCCAGGCTTTTGAGTCACACACAGCTTCATGCCTCATTTGTTTGTATTTTAAAATTTATTGTTTTATTTTTGATCTTGGTTTCTGTGTACTATTGGAATTCAGATGTGATGTGGTTGCCATGATGACCCATGGTAGAAATACTAATTTCAGTCAAAAAATTGAAATCAAGAATTATCCCACTGAGCATAGTGGCACATACCTGTAATCCCAGTGCTCTGAGAGGATGAGGCAAGAAGATTACAAGTTCAAATGTAGCCTAGGCAATTTAAAGACTTAGTGAGACCCTGTCTCAAATAATAAAAAAAGGACTCTGATGTAGTTCAGTGTAAAGGTCCTGAGTTCAATCCCCAGTAATACAAAAAAGAAGAAAATCCCACAAGGATTTATCCTAACAGAAAGGATATCTGAATTAGCTGGTTAGCTGGACAATAAGGACAGACTGCTAGCTAGGTTCTGCAGAGACATTTCCCAAACACCAAATGGGCAAAACAGAAAGTTCTGAGGTTGTCACAGAAATATATTTAGAGCACATATGTAATATGAAATAAGTGAAAGATTACATTTTTTGTAGTTCCTAAATGTGCAATAACAATTTTCAATGTCAGTTTAAAAATGTACATGTTCTGAAGAACTAGAAAAGAATTATTGTAAAAGGTAAGTTTAGTATTAAAACTTACAGGTAATAGCCGGGCGTGGTGGCGCATGCCTGTAATCCCAGCACTTGGGAGGCTGAGGCGGGAGGATCAGTGGGAGTTCGAGACCAGCCTGGGCTACCAAAGTGAGCTCAAGGCCAGCCTGAACTGCATAGCGAGACCCTGTCTCAAAAAGACCAAAAAAAAAAAAAAAAAACCAACTTACAGGTAATAATTTTGGTAAAGAGTAGCAGTGTATAAAGGCAAGATAAAACTGAGGTGCTTTTGACCAGACATGAGATTGATGTGGGCAAGGGAGGGCAGGCAGAAGGGGTCAGGTGTGCTACGGGTGTGCCTACTCACCCCTGCTCTGGAGCAGACTTGGTGGCAATAGGCAGTAAGGAGAAGCCAGTGCTGGCCATGAACAGACACATTTAGAATAATCTCAAGAACAGGCGATTGTTTCTTACCCTCCAGAAAATGGTAGCTCAGGAAAATGTCCATCATCTTAGCCCTACTACAATGTGGAAAAACTACAGGGCAGTGGGGATTGCCGGCCAATAATGTCAGAGACAGAAAGCACTGAGCCCACAAGCCCAGCCCCTCATGTGCCTGTGCTGAATAGCGCAGCAATGTCAGCAAGAACGAAATTCCTCTTCTTTTCCATCTCAATTATGAGAAAATTATCCAAGCTAATAATTTTGGGGCTACACTCTAATATTTCCATGATCTCATATCTCTGAATTCCTGAACATAGGCTTCTGTATAATGCTAGTAGAGTTATTCTCTGGAAAACCAAATGTGTCCTATTGCAGTCAAGGGTTGAGAATTAACTTTTATCTTTATCGTTTTCTTCAATCTGATTTCATTGGTATATTTTAGATATATGTAATCACATTCATCATAGAGAATTTGTACCTCAACATGATATAAGTTGGTCTTTTCCCATTCCTCTACCTCCTTTTAACCCTTCTACCCTCCCCATTTACAAAAGCTTTGTTTCTAGTTTTTCTTTTTCTCACTTGTCCTAATTTTTCCTTTCTTTTGTTCCCTCTCTCTTTTGTTGTCACCCTCCCTATTTGAACATTTTCTTCCTATTTCACAATACTTAATTTTTGTCCTTATTACACTTTCAGTTTCTCACACCAGAGAAACAATGTGGTATTTATATATGTGCATCTGATTTACTTCACTTAATAGTATTGTTTCAAGGTTCTTCCATTGTCTCAAGCTTACCTTTCTTTGTGGTAGGGTAGTACTCCAATGTATAAAAAAGCACATGTTCTTTACCCTGAATGTATACTATAAAAGGGTGGTGTTTGTGATCTATGAATTATATCAATAAAAACTTCCAAAAAATTAATTGCCATGATTTGCTAGTATCAGTTTTCACTTCTTTTCCATGTCATTGGCTTGACCTTTGTGAAATTCAGATTTTTTTTTTAATTTTTATTTTTTTGCGGGACCAGGGTTCAAAGTCACAACCTTGCACTTGCCAGGCAGGCACTTGTGCCATGGAGCTATCTCCCCAGCCCCAAAATTCAGATGTATCTTTTAGACCAAGACTCATTGGTAGTGTTTATTTAATGTTAAAATTTGCCTTATCTGTGCATATGATTTTCAAAATTAAACTTTTCAGTTGTCACCTTCTCATTTGTAATACCTTATACTTATAAGTCATAATGCCCTAAGTTCCCTCCTTCCTCCCTACCTGGACTTCAATGTTCCTGCTTTAGTTATCTACTGATGCATGACAAATTATGACAAAATACAGTAGCTGAAAATATCTACGCTTATGACTTCATGAAGGCTCGGGGATCTGACACATCTCAGCTGGGTCTTCACCTCAGAGTGCCCCAGAGGTTCCATCAAGGTGTCAGCCAGACTGCAGTGACCTCAGAGCTCCACTGCAGAGCATCTACTACCCAGCTCTCTGTTAAGCAGAGACCTCTCGCTGGGTGGTGACTGGCTGCCCTCAGTGCCTGGCTATAAGGGCTTTGCAATAGTGCATATCTGAACATGGCATGTTATGTATGAAGGCTTCGAGTTTATCATTCTTTATAGCTGAGTAATACCCCATTGTATAAAAACACTACATCTTTTTCAACCATTTTTCAGGTGATGGCATTTTGATTGTTTCTAAGATTTGGCTATCACGAATTGTGCTGCTATAAATATAGGATCACAAACATCACTATGACATGATGTTTTCAGTTCCTCTGGGAAAGTTCCATAGGGGGATAGCTGAATTAAATGGGATTTCCAGTCTTAGTTTTTTAAGGAGTCTCCACACTGATTTCCATTATGGTTGCACCAGTCTGCATTCTCACCAACAGTGGAGAAAGGTTCCTTTTCCCCACACCCTCTCCAACATTTGTCATTGGTTGATTTCTTTATGCTAGCCATTCTTTCTGGGGTGAGATGGTATCTCAATGTTGTTTTAATTTGTATTTCATGGATGGCAAGTGATGTGGAGCATTTCTTCATGTATTTATAAGCTTCTAGTATTTCTTCCTCTGAGAAGTATGTATTCATCTCAGATGCCCATTTCTGGATTGGATCTTTGAATTTTGGGACCCTAATGTTTTTTTAGTTCTTTATAAATTCTGGAGAGAAGACCCTTATCTAAATACTTATTTGTTAAATTTTATTTGAAATTTGTGGTTTGTCTTTTTACTCTGTTGGTAATTTCTTAACCCACTACTACTACGGACCATTAGACTATGCATACAACTACTTTCTCTTAGCTCAATGAGACGAAATATTTGTACCAATAATGTTTAGAAAAGTTATCATGTCTTATGCAATGTGTCAACTTTTAAAATAAGAAAGGGGAAAAGAAAAAAAAAGTAATGTTGATTGAATGTGTTAATGTTTAATTGTTTGATCAATCTTATATACCTATATGTATTAATCTAAAATGATCTGATGATGAAAATATGTAATATAACCATTGTTAAATTTATACAATAAAAATATTAAATCATAAAAAAGTTATCATGTCTGCATCTTGTACTCTGAACAACTACTATGAAGATGACAATATGAATTATACTAATTGTTGTAGCTTTCCTACTAAAGTGTTTTGAAACTATCTCATCATTATTTCTTATTAAAAGTAATAAAATCATATAAAAATAATAAAGGTGGCATGTTGCTTTATCAGACAGCAGTTGTTGTAGCTTTCCTACTAAAGTGTTTTGAAACTATCTCATCATTATTTCTTATTAAAAGTAATAAAATCATATAAAAACAATAAAGGTGGCATGTTGCTTTATCAGACAGCAGGCCAAAGGGCCAGGGAGAGAATGCAGTCTTTCATAACCTAGTCTCGGAAGTCACATGCTATTGTCTTTGTAGTATTTTATTAGAACCCAGTTGTCACGTACAGCCTCCAATCAAGGTGAGAAGATCACAGGAGACAAGAGGGTGTATGTGAGGAGACAAAGCTCCCTGAGAGTCATGGGAGAAGCTGCCTCCATAGCACCTGGGAGGAAGCCTCTTTCCAGTTGGTCTATCTTGAATCTCATCTTCAGGGTGAGCTCTACTCAGTTACAGAGTCGATGGTTCAGGGTCCCTCAACTAGATAATGGCATAACGAGACCTAGAATCTAAGTCTCAGGGTTCTTTCTTGGTCATCCTATTTTCTGCTGCAGGTAATGTTGGTTTTCCAAGGCATGTGCAAGGGACCCCAGCTGCCAGGCAAAAGCACCTGGACTGTGAACAACAGATACCAAGAATCCTGGATTTGAGCAGGGAAGAGTTCTGAGACAAGTGATTTTTTAAGGAAGATTAGTGTGATTACTACTTGTAAAATGGATTGGAAAGGAAAAGACTAGAAATTACATTACTTGCTATTTATTTACAATTAGCACAGTTATTGTACAGAGTTCTATATTTTATTAAGACATTCCACATAGCTGGGCATGGTGGTGCCTGCCAGTAATCCTGGTACTCAGGGAGGCCAACGCAGGGAGATTAAAGGCTCTAGCCAAGCCTGAGCAACTTAACAAGGCCCTGTCTTATTTAAAAAGAGGGTAGAAGCTGGGGATATAGTTCAGTGTTGACATGCTGAGTTCATTCCCCAGTCTCACACACACACACACACACACACACACACACACACATTTTTAAAGTCTCAACAAAATGGCATTTTAGAGCATTATTTGGGCCAAAGATATAGCAAATAAAAGATTAGAAAGCCCAAATTTATGGTAGGCCACATAATTTTTTCACATGGGAATACTGAACTGAACTCTAAAAATGATTCCCAATGAACATATAGAGTTTTTCAGAAAGTGTTTTCTATTAACAGGAGAAACTTCTGGAAGGTGAAAACCTGAACCGCCTGAGGAGCTGTTATGGTCTACAAAATGTTATAGAGCATTACCCTGTTAAGCCTCCAACCCCAGCCATGATAACACACAAGCTTGCAATTAAGTGAGTGGCAAGTTGTGGCAAAGTCTTTTCATTCTCCACCAATACCCACCCTTGCCTCCTTGATTTAATAATACGTTTTCTGAGGCTTAGCTGGCCACCTTATTCAGTTGAGAATACACATTTTAGTCTTCCTTAGAGATGAATGCAGCCATAAGACCAAGTTCTGGCCAGTAAGGTATGAATGGCAATCACATGAGGCATGCCTCGTTGTGTCCTTAGGAACAGGAACATGCATATTCCCTATTCCTCCAATGCTCGCTGGCTGGTGGGCAGATGTGGCAATAGACATGGAAGTAGCGGCTTTGGAGGTGAACACAAGAGCTCCAAAAACATTGCTGGACCAGCTATCTCTGGCCATTTCCACAGATCAGAGTGATTCTCCTATCTTCAGCCTCCCAAGCACTGGGATCACAGGAATGGGCTGCCACCACAGGCAGTCTCAATCCCCGCCTCAGCACACGGAGGGGAGGGGTTGGCACAGCAGGGGTGGGAGATGGGGGTGGGGATGGGCATCAAGCCCCACCTCTGCATTTGCCTACGCAGCCCTTTAGTCAGCTGCAGTATCTGGCTGGCCCTCAAACCAATGGATTTTGAAATCTCTAAATCAGAGCAATCTCTGTAATTTTTCTGTGACACCATGCCTCCCTTTCTTTTTTGATTCTCTACCTAAGAAATAATAGACAGGTGCACAGGCAGAGATGATAAGGAAGAGGGATGCATTGGTTCATATTAAGTTCTTATTATCTTCTCCTGTTTGTTATGATACCACCAGGCTTACACTGGCAATAGCCTACTTTTTGCTACTTGGCATTATATACAGCCATTATTTTCCAATAAAGAAATGTTACGTGCAAACATCATATTGTCTCAGTGTGAGAACCTGAAAGAGTAATTAAAATCTGAAAGGTACAATAGACACTGTGAAAGAGAAAGATTTGTTTAATGGGAAGGAAAAACTGGGATGAGGAAAAGGATAAATGAAAGAAGGGAAAAATACATATTTATTTTCATATGCAGAGCGTCTTAGATCATTGTGCCGCCTGTTTCTGCTGGTCTTTTGAACAGAGAAGTTAATGCTTCTTTTTTTTTTTTTTTTTTTTTTTTTTTTTTTTTTTTTTGAGGCAGGGTCTCGCTATGCAGTTCAGGCTGGCCTTGAGCTCACTTTAGTAGCCCAGGCTGGTCTCGAACTCACACCAATCCTCCTGCCTCAGCCTCCTGAGTGCTGGGATTACAGGCGTGCACCACCAGGCCCGGCACTTTTTTTTTTTTTTCTTTCTTTTTATTCTTTTTTCTTTCTCTTGAATTTCTCACAACTTTTCTATTATTGTTTGTTTTGTTTTCCTTTAAGGCAATCTTGCATGTTTATATCTGGTAATCTGAACAACTAATTTGAAGATAACATCATGTAATACAGCAACCATTATTGAGTTCCTATTACTTTGCTTAGTGAAATTTTTAATCATTTCTAATGCTGTTTTTTCTCTATCGCTATTCTGCATTCTTTAAAACTAAAGAAAAGAAACGATGTAGTCATCACCTCAGCTTTGTTAATGAACCAACAGTGATTTTAATGCTTCTCTTAAGGTGCACCAGGGGTGGGACCTATCGACTTATCCAGTTTTATTCTGTCTAACCACTGCCTCTCTAGGGAAAAAACAGCCCTGATTTGTAGTGTTCGCCTATTATGCTGGTGTAAATGCTGCCACCATAGCTGATTTTAAATTAGCAACTTGATGACATTTAACATAAAGTACACAATCCTTTTTTTTTTTTTTTTTTTTTTTAATATATATTTAGGACAGGTTCTACGGGTTCTACAGGGTCTCACTACACAGATCAGACTTGCAGTGATTTGGGTGACTCGAAGCATGCATCACCAACCCCAGTCTCAATCGCTATCTCAGAGCATCCCAGAGGTGGGGCCAGCATGGCATGTGGTGCCAGGGAACAGACCTCAGCCACTGCGCTCTGCCTAAGCAGGTGCTGAGCTATCCAGCTGGCCCTTACACATTCATTTTTGCCAGCCAGTACTACCCATCCAACTCCAGGACATTTCTGCAATCTATCCAAGCTCAGAGTCTCAGCCCAGCACTCTTCTGACTCCTTTTCATGATTACATTCAGGAGAGGATGTTTATTAACAGCGAAGTATATCAGGAACAATAAAGACAATATTTGGGGTAGTTTGGGTGACCTTTGAACTATAGTGGTGGCCTCAAGGCCATCTGATTTATGATGCCAGTACAGTAAAATTTTATCGTTTGGTTAAAGGCAATGATTGACAATTTTATCTACAGATTAACTGCCTGGGAGTTTTAAGCACCAGCAATGCCTGGGCTCCAGCCTGAGATTTTCATTCTATTGGTTGGAATTTGGGTATACTAAAGCAGATGATTTTCAGAGTACAGCCAAGCTTGAGAACCATGGGATTAAAGTAAAAGGACTCTTATTTATGTAACAGGTGGATGGTGTTATTGTTATGACTTTCAGCAGAACAAGGAGAAATCAACCTACGTAGCCTGGTAAAAAGGGAAGCAGTAAAATGTCAAGGTTGGGACAATTCCCTTGGTAAAAGATAAATTACAGAGAAGTGCAAGTATTCTTTCTCCTGTATGGATCCTAGAGAAAAATCTTTAAAAATCTTTTGTTTCCTTAAAAAGCACTACAGGTTCTACTCTTTTAATTAGGAATTTCAAGTGAGCATAGGAAATGCTGGAATCCTAACTGTTGTACTCTACAAATCATTTCATCTATGCTAAATTTTGAGTCTATCTAATCAGGTATTATTCATTATAAAATCTAGCTCAGCTTCTGTAGTAGAATTGCATTTACTCTTATAAGTAGATGCTAAATTTACCATGTTCAAAAATCAGTTGTCCATTACGTCTTGTAGTTTTGAACTTCAATTAACCCTTAGCGTAAGTGGTGATTAGAACTTTACTACCTGATAAGTTTGGTTACGGTGAATCATTTTCACACAGCAATCACCCACACAGCCATTTAAGTCTACACACATAAACACACAGATGATACAATCAGGATGATAAAAATCTGCTGAGTCTCCCCTGTGCTTAGTAGAGCAGAAGACCAGCCTGAGATGAAAGGACCACAGGAGCAAGCTCCATGGTGTGCAAGTCAAGCGCAGTTTCCTGATCTACAAAAATCAGGGAGTAAGACAAGATGACTTTGATCCCTTTGACTTTAATATCTTGATGAAATTTCCTGAGGCCAACCCTTAGTGGCATTGATGAGCTAAATATCTCTTGAGTTCTTCTTCCTACTGTGGCAGATAAATGCTGAAGATAAATGTAGACTTCCAGACTACTTTTTCTGAGTTTATATTCTCTCTAGATCAGAGTCCAAATGAGTTTATCTTCAGTTGTAATCTTATTTGACCAGTAGTGGCCTCCCAGTGCACTGTGTCGATAAGGTTTCTGAGGCCAGCGCCAATGTTGGTGGGGGCCGTAATAGCCATGACTAAGAAGCACTGATTATGTTGGGCCTGGATGGAAGTAACAATACAGAGGCCTGTGCCCCGCCCCCATTTCCAGCTTCTTCCCTTAGATCAGCCTTCCCTTCACCACCCACTAGATACTTCTTTTTTTTGGGGGGGGGTCTTTTTGAGACAGGGTCTCACTATGCAATTCAGGCTGGCCTTGAGCTCACTTTTGTAGCCCAGGCTGGTCTCGAACTCGCACTGATCCTCCTGCCTCAGCCTCCCGAGTGCTGGGATTACAGGCGTGTGCCACCACGCCCGGCTCTTTTACTAGATACTTCTTAAGTGAAAGGAACATAAGGATTCTTTATTCTGCCATTTTCTACCTGGGGACATTTTATCCACTGTGAAACCAGTATTCAACCTAAAAGTAATTAATCAATAACAACAACAACATCAACACATTAGCTATTGAGTCTCTGACAAGCAGCTTCAGTGTAGGTTGTGTCTTTATAATGATCAAACAACCATGAGTAGATTCATTTAAAGGAAAAAAATGCTACCCAATATTGTTTTGACTAAGATGAAAAAATGCTTTTATATGTTTTTTCTTGTAAGCCAGTCCCACTAGACATAGCCTAAATGGTAAGAGAAATCATGACCCTGCTTCTCTTCCACCTCCTTAGGCTGAGATGGCTGTGGCTTTGACTTTAGTACATGACACCACAGCATGATCTGAAAAGTGATTAACTACTTTAGGAGTTAATCCAGCATATACTTTGAAGCAAAAGCGATTCCATCACTAATAGTTTCTTGGCAGATTGATTCTTTCTTCTGGCTCTTGAAACTGTATATAGTAATTGCCCTGGAATTTAAAAATCAACTGGGGAATTCCTTGTTCCACATTTAGGGTTCAAACAACTAATGACTTGAGTGTGTGTGTGTGTGTGTGTGTGTGTGTGTGTGTGTGTGTGTGTGTGTGAAGGGGCAGTGAGTTATGGATAAAAATAATTTATGTCTCTTCTCAGTATAAAAATCTGACAATATTTCTTGGACCAAACTGTAAAACTTACTTTCAAAATTGGTGATCTTAAACAGGGTATGATGGTCCACACCTGTAATCTCTCATACTTGAGGCAAAGGTGGGAAGATCAAGAGTTCAACGCCAGCCTCGGAAAATTAGGGAAACCAAATCTCAACATAAAACAAAGCAAAGAGGGATAGAAATAGAGCTCAGTGATACAGGGCTTCTTTAGCATGAACATGGTTCTGGGTTCAATCCTTAGCATTGGTAAAAGAAAAAAACATAAAAAGCTAGTAAATTAGAAATGTGTTGGTATATGTGTTTTAAGTGGGTGCCTTTAGACACAGGAACTTGGGGTTCAGGACTGCCTGCCTTAATTTTGATGGAGTTGCGGCTATGGTTTATCATTTGTAAAACTGTTGTTACTAGTGTCTTCAGAATAACAACTTAACTTATGAATGGATCAGACGTTTGCTCCATCAAGAGAGTCCAATTTCAGACTGTCTTCACATGCCTTGTTTCCATGCCTGTTACCTTGGTTTGCTTCTTAGGCAGTTCTGCACACCACTTTTCTAAACTTATTAAATTTTCTTAGCTTGAGGGGATAGGTCAGACTTTCATTTTTTTTTCCATCTTCCCCAACATTTTGGTTTCATGTGGCTCTTGACACAAAGAAGCACTCACTAAAGGGTCTGTGAGTCAGAGCTGCCAGGATGGTTGTATTTAGTTTACATTGCCTATCCATACGGTCCCGCCTCAAAAACTAGGGATGGTTTTCAGCTAGCATGAACTATCATCAGTGGAAATACCTGACTTGTCAAAAAGGCAATTTAGATCTACGATGCCCAGAACCTCTTAAGCACTCAGAGGCAGGGTTTGGAAGGTGCCTGGACCTTGGGATGCTGTGCCCATCAATGATTTCATGCACAAATGGGTTTTAGCCTCTGAGCCTGCTGTTAGGAGGTGGGCGTGGTTAACGTTCACTTGGAGGGGCGTGGCCCGGAAGTTAGCTCCACAGCGCACCCTACCTCATCCCCTGGCCTTCCTAACCCAGCAGCTTTCCTCCACCAGGCCCTTCCACGGTGTCCTCAGAGCCAACTGACCATGGGCTGAACATGTGCGCCAAAATGAACCCTGGCTCCTTTACATTGTGAGTATCAAATATTTTTATCCCAGCAATAAGAAAGTAACTAAGATATCCCAACATTTTAATTGTTAAAAGTAAGTGAAAGTAATTAAACCTATAAGTTATTTCCAAACAAGAAATGAGCTTGTGGTTTGGGGATAATTGAAAGAGTACGTGCAGAATTTGTACTTACTTATGAGGAGGAGAAAACAGGAAATGTAGGCCTTCCTGTGAAGTCGGCTGAGTTTGGAGATGACAAGACTGATGCACATGAAGCAGAAGGTCAGTTGTGAGGCATTTTAGCTGCATTCTACAGCAAGTTCAAAGGGGGAACAGGAGCCCTAAGGGGGGGTGAATGAGCAAAGCCTTTGGGGAGGAGGTAAACTAAGCTAGGTGTTAAAGGAGAATAAGGCTCCAAAACAGAGGGAAAAGGCAGGTATTTGTGGTGAGGCACGGGCAGACAGGACCAGCCTGTCTAGAGCAGGTGGCTGGAGAACTGGAAACTGCCTGAACTTGACAGAGAGAGTCAAATATTATGGAGGGCTTCTAAGACCACACAGAGAAGTCTGGGGTAAATACAGTAGAAAATAAGGAGCTCCTAAAGGATATCTTTTTTGAAACAGTCTCACTATGTACTGTGGACTGGCTGGAACTCATTTACGTAGCCCAGGCTGGCCTCAACCCGTAGTGATCCGCCTGTCTCAGCTTCCTGAGTGCTGAGATTACAGCCACCATGCCAACATCCTGAAAGATGTTTACCTAGGAAGTGTTATTATAAAAGTAAGATTTCCATAGTGTATTTTGGTAGTGCTTTTTATGATGAACTATGACCAGAAGCAAGGCAGTTGAATTACTTGTGAAGTAAAATAGAATTCTCTAGCTACATTGGTATATGTGGAGGCACAGACAAGGTAGATCTCTTAAGAAAACTCAGAGTGGTAGCATAATCCCAGCACTCTAGGAGACCGAGGCAGGAGGATCATTTGAGACCAGTCTGGGTGACAGTGACTTAGCAAGATCTTGTCTCAACACTTAAAAAAAAAATTAAAATAAAGAAAAGGTAGGGAACATACAATACAGGTGTCTTGGGTTCAATTCTTAGCACCTGCCACCATCAAAAGTAGGAAAAAAAATTAACAAAAAAAAAAAAGAGGAAAGGAGAGAGAGAGAGAGAGAGTGAGTGATCAGCTTTGAGGGTGGTGGGAGGTTAAGGATAGAGTAAGTCATGGATAAATATGAAGATGGATAACTAGAGGAGGTGGGAGGACCAGTGAGAGAAATGAAGGAAGTTTCGGGAAGATCTGTCTTTGAACATATTGAATTTCAAGTGAGAGCAAGTAGTGTAAGGTGGTAACATGGTAGAAGGACAATTTGAAGAATTAATGAGACTTTCCTTCAAAATCTGACTCTAATTTGTTCAGATTCACCCCCAGGATAGCAGTACCTGACCAATGTGATGTGAAGCTCCTTAACTGTGGTAAGGACATGGAAAAGTTTCCTTGGAGTGCCATCCAAAAGCATGCCTTGCTACTTTACAAGGGTTTCTCCTCCCAGTAGCACATAATGCTGAATAAGTATTAAAAAGGTAAACTTGCTGCTGATAAATTTCACTGCAATGTGTTTTGAGATAAATCACTGCTGGTGGCAGGGAGCCTGGCTGGGAGGCCACAGCAGTAAAACAGGTAAGAGGTGATGATGAGGATGTGGCCCAGAGTTGTGACAATTTAAGTAATGCTAAGAAGACTGATGTGCTTTCCTGGAGGAAGAAATGGCAGGACATGTTGATTGATTGGGCCTGGGAAGTGAGTAAGAAGGGGGATTGTGGGATTACGTCCAGGCTTTTGGCACAAATAATTGATGAGCTATAGCTTAAATCAGTGAGACAGAAAAGACTGAAGGAAGAGCAAATTTTGTCAAGGAGAAATATCATGAGTTTAGTTTTGGACGTTGTGGTTGGCAGAATAATCCCCCTACACACCCACACACAAACCTATTCAAATCCTAATTCCCAGAACATGTGAATATATTTCCTCACATGAAAAAAGGACTTTGGAGGCCAGAGAGGTAGCTCAGAGGCATAAGCACTTACCCAGCAAGCACAAGGACTCGAGTTCCATCCCTGGCCCCACATACTGTATGGTCTCATCCCCTGGGTGTGCTATGTTGGCCCTGGATGCAGGTGCCCACTGTGTGGCCCCAGAACCAGGCATATTGGTGCATACCTGTAATCCCAGCCCTCAGGAGGTTGAGCCAGGAGGATCTCTGCCAGCTCAGCTGCTACAGAAGTGAGCACAAGGACAGCCCAAACTGCATAGTGAGACCCTGTTTCAAAAAGAAAGAAGAAAGAGAGAGAGAGAGACCCTGTTTCAAAAAGAAAGAAGAAAGAAAGAAAGAAGAGAGAGAGAGAGAGAGAGAGAGAGAGAGAGAGAGAGAGAGAGAGAGAGAGAGAGAGAGAGAGAAAAGATTTTCCAGACATGATGAAATTAAGAATTCTGTATTGGCATGGTGATGCATGCCTGTAATCCCAGCATTTGGGCGACTGAGCCAGGAGGATTACTGTGACATTGAGGCCAGCCTGGGCTACATAATGAGTTTAAGGTCAGTTAGACCTACATATCAAGATTTTGACTCAAAACACTAAAAACAAAAAGTTAAGAATTCTCAGGTGAAGTGTTCATGGTGGACTATTTGGGTGGACCCAACATAGTCACAAACACCCTTATAGTAAAAGAGAAAGGCAAAAAAGTAAGTTTCAGATGATAGGAATTAAGAAAGATTGCCTATGGCTGACTTCATTTATGGAAGGGACCACAAGCCAAAGAATACAGCCTGGCTCCAAAGGTTGGAAAGAATGAGAAAATGGATGTTTCACTAGAACTTCCAGAAGTAGCCCATTCCTACTGACATCCTTATTTTAGCCTACTGAACCCTAGGTTAAACATCTGACTTCACACACTGAAAGACAATATGTTGTGTTGTTTTAAGCCATTAAATTTATGAAAATATTTTTGCAGCAGTGGCAGAAAACTCCCATAGATACAATTGAGTTTCAAGCATATGGGAGTCATCTGTCATGGATTTGATCTGAATGTTCCCTAAAACTTATGTGCTATAGTTTGACATTTAGCTGATGGGCTTTGAGGAATAAAATTGGATCATAAGAACTCAAACTTCACCAGTGGATGACATCATAATTTAATAGCCTCGCTAGAATGTGATGCAAACAAAACATAGAGCCTAGTTGAGGGAGTGGGTTATTGTCACGCCTGACCTAGGAAACTATTATTTTCCTCTAGTTCTTCCTTTTCTTTGCCTCCCAAATACTCTGTCAAATAGCTTTCTTCCATCACACCCTTCTGTGATTATGCTTCTGTCTGACCACAACTCTAAGCAGTGGAGCCAGCCAGCGTCTGAAATTGTGAGCCCAAATAACTATTTCCTCATTAAGTTGATGTATGTCAGGCATTTCCTCACAATGACAGCAAGCTACACATCATCTAAATGAAAATAAGGACAATTTTATATGGCAGTGTAGAGTGGAGTTATAGTTGGAAGCCATGGGAGCATGCCTTCTATACACAACATTGCATTTGAACATATCTGAGATTAGAATGTGCCTTAATAATTAATTATATAACCATTATCAGCAAGCAACAGTTACATTGCCTGTGTATGTCCAAGTACATAAATCTGACCCTTTGGAAATTTGAGTCAACAAATATTTAACAACGATTTGACCAAAGTATATGATTTGTTATCGGAAGACTTTTTTTTAAATATATTTTGGAAAGGTCAAAACAGGGCCAACACCAAAACTTTGGGTGTACATAACTTGGATGAAAATCTTAGAGACCTTAATAATCTTTTAAGCAATACTGATTTATCAATGCTTCTGATGGAGCAAAATAAAATACTCTGGTAGAGAAATGAGAATAAAGATGAATTTTCATTAAGAAAGTAACTAAAGGGGCCAAGGAGGCAGCTCAGTTAAGTAAGTGCTTGCCTGACAAGTATAAGGGCTTGAGTTAAATCCCAGGTTCTGAAAAAAAAAAAAAAAGTAACTGAAGAGTTGGGTACTAAAAAATATTTAGTTACATTGTATTGCTTCTATAATGAAATTCTTGAGGCTGCTAATGTAAGAAAAGAAAATATTGCACTCACAGTTTTAGAGGTTCAAGGGCACAGCACCTGCACTGGCTCAGTTCTGGCTGTGTCCCATCCTATCAGATGACAATGGTAGGAACAGGGAGTACCTCTTCAACCATGAATAGAAAGGACTGGATGTGGCCAAAGGCAAGCTTTTAGATCAGTGCCTAGAGAGACCTGTAAAGGAATCCCTACCTTAAAAGTGCACATCCCCTTAAGGGATGTTCTACTCCACTGAGCGCCACCTTTTCAGTTCTGTTACCTCCCAGGAGACTAAGCCTTTAATCACAGTGGGCCCATAAGAGATATTCCATCTGCAGCCAAGTGATAACAAATATATTGATCAATATATTTTACTTGTACTTATTTTTATACATGTGCAACAATCTGAAAAAGCTTAAATACTGGTGAAATAAAAAATTTAGGTGACAAGAAACATCACATCAATCTAATAAATCCTATGTTTCATTTTTGTCATTTATTAAATTAATCATTGTCTCAACAATGAGCAAGTCACTAAGATCTTAGGGCCAGCTGATTGTAGACTAAAAACAATAAACTGTGAGCTAAAATAAACCCTCTCCTCTTTTAAGTTAAAGATGTCACTTATTGTGCCTCAATAACAACAACAAAAAGACAGATTTTAGTAGCAGGAGTGGCGTTTTGCTGCTGGAACTACCTGACCACATGGTTCAGAAGACTTTAAAAGTGGTTTGTGGAAGGAATTTGGAAACGTTTTCAGATGCTGGTTGGAGAAGTAGCTCCATAATGTGATAAGCCAGGTTTGTTGGCAGATTCTGATCAGAGCTCAGAAGACCAGAATGCTAATTAAAAAACAAATAGAGAAGACCACAATCAGGAAATTTCAGTGGGAACAAGGATTCTTGGCAGTTGGACCCAAGGATATATGTTATGATGTATCAGAAGATCAACTTGAATCTCAAGAAATCAATGGTTTGGACTTTTTAGAAATGCTGAAACTTTTAGGACTTTGGCTGTTCTTTGAGATAAATTAAATGCATTTTACACAAACAGATATGTATGAGTCTTTTGGGGACCAGAAGGGAATGTTATGGTTTAATTCTAGATGTTGCCCCAGAGTTTCATGTACTTGGAGGTATGACTTTTGGGAGATGATTATGGTTATGTGCTATTTTGGTTGTGTGTGTGTGTTACCAGGATTCGAACTCATGTCCTTAAACTTGCCAGGTAGGCACCTGTGCCATGGAGCTATCTCCCCAGCCCTGTGATATGTGATTAGTTCCTGATGATTTTACAGCTAAATGTGATGTTGGTTGCTGGGCGTGGTGGCTCACGCCTGTAATCCCAGCACTCGGGAGGCTGAGGCAGGAGGATTGGTGCGCTAGGCTACAAAAGTGAGCTCAGGACCAGCCTGAACTCCATAGCGAGACCCTGTCTCAAAAAGACAAAAAAAAAAAAAAAAAAAAGTGATGTTGGGAAGTAAAGCCTTGCCAGAGGACAGTCATTGGGGGCATGGCCTAGAATGATACACCTCCCTCCCCCTTGATTTCTCTTCCTGCTGCCGTAACATGAATTGCTTCCCATCTGCCATGCTCTCTGCCATGTTGTCCTGCCTTGAAGCCACCTGACTCTGTACTGTAACTTCTACAAATTGTGAATCAAAATAAACCTCTCCTCCTTTAAGTTGCTAGCATCAGTTATTGAAGGCATGGTGGCAGGAAGCAGAGAGAAATCAAAGGATGAGGGAGGGAGATAAACTCTTTCAGGCCATGCAGCCTGTGGTCAGCCACCTCCAACAGGCTTCACCGCCACTTGTTGCATTTGGCATTCCAAAGGCTCTGCCTATCTGTGCTTGAGGTTTTAGGGAGACATCTAGATATAAGCCATAGTGATGATTAATTTTACAAGTGAATAAGGCCATAAATTTGATGGTTTTAGATATGGATATGAGTAAAATGATTCAGAGAGAAGACAAAGACTAAAAAGAGCAGAAGAGATCACCATAAGTATAGTGCTGGGTTAGATTGATGATAGTCATTTGCCATTTAAATACATATATACTCCTTTGTTTCATTTTGAATAATTCATCCAAGGAAGTTGTTTAAAAGAAGAAAAAATAATATTGTACATAGTGGGTTTACTTCTATGAGGAAAGTGAGATGTACATGAACAAGTGAGAGCTAAACTATGACTGTGAGTCCTAGCCCTCTGACACTGGCCAGGATGCCATGCTTTACCCTTAACTAGAGACAGAGCACATCATTATATAGTATGGTGGGAATTCAGGTGAGCCAACAGCTTTGGAGTCCTGATAATCTTTTTCTTTCCCTAAAGGAATGTACTCAGCATGCTAATGTCTCTGTGTAATCTCATGTTTATGTTTAGCAAGACTGGAAGATGATTGGCTCACTTCCGTGATCCAATATGGCACCCTGCTAGTGGAGGGAGAGTGTCCTATAGTTCTACCTCATGGGCCTTTTGTTACACGTGGCTCCACTCAGCTAAGGCACAGATGCCTGGATTCTTAGTAGCTTACAGGGATGATATATTATACAGCCTGATGAAAAAATTATTATCTTAAGCTACTTTCCTCACAGACAGATTAGGGGTATGGTGGGGACTTAGACCTTCATGGGTTATCCACAACTACACAATCTGGGAAGGGATGTACTTTTTTTATAACAGAGAAATCTAAATATGTAAAATTATATGTTTAGTTTTACTTTGGTTCATTCACTCAGAATTTATAAACATTTTAAGAGAAACAATTGCAAACAAGAATAATAGGTGACTCGATAGAAAAGAAAAACTACTGTACTGAATACAACTACTACAGAAACCTCAAAAAACTTCAAAAAAGAAACCCCACCGCTGGGAGCTGAGCCTGCGCACCCGCTGCGGGTAAGCCCCTGCGCCCCTCTGCCCCGCCTCTGCGTTCCCGCGACTAACTTCCTGGCCCAGCCCAGCCCAAACCCCACCGCTGGGAGCTGAGCCTGCGCACCCGCTGCGGGTAAGCCCCTGCGCCCCTCTGCCCCGCCTCTGCGTTCCCGCGACTAA
>PVJA010029380.1:0-26693 GCA_004027025.1 Myocastor coypus
ACCTTTGATTGTATATGTATCTGCTTCCTCTTAGTCCAAAGAGAAGTATATTCTTTCCTGTTTTTTTTTTCTTTCTTTCTTTTTTCTATGCAACATTAATAGGGAGGTGGGTCATGCCCACACACTGCACTCTATAGAATGATTGTGAGGACAATATGCAATATGTCAACTTTCAAAGAAAAAAAGGGGGAAAAGAAAAGAAAAAAGTAATGTGGATTTAGAAAGGTTAATGTTTAATTGTTTGATCAATCTTATATACCTATATGTATTAATCTAAACTGATCCGATGATGAAAATATGTAATATAACCATTGTTAAATTTAAACAATAAAAGAATTGGGGAAAAAAAAAAAAAAACCAGCTTGTGAGGGGACCAGATTTCTCCAACTGATACCTGAATAACTTTTTGGTCTATTCTTGTTCTTAAATTCCATTTTAAATGGGCCACAGCGTCAACCAGTGAAATAAAGCAGAACAAAATCTTTCCACCATAAAAAAAGAAAAAGACTCAAGTCAACAGCCCCCAATAATGCCAGATGAACTGATAATCCACTACTGTTATGGACTATTGGACTAAATATACAGCTACTTTCTCTTTGTGCAGTGAAAAGAAATATCTGTACTAATGAGGTTTAAACAAGAAACCATGTCTCATCTTGTATTCTGAACAGCTGTGATGAAAACATTATGTATTATATTAACTATTGTAAAATAATAATAATAAATTTTTTAAAACATGAAAAAAAGAAATTAGCCAAGATCACGCTTAGCCACAAACATCTGAACAAGTTCAAGATTCCACCTCTAGAAGTTCTTTGAAGCACTGTCCACTTTTTAATTGTAATTCACTGGTATGTTTCAGGTGTCCTGGGCAAGTACTTTTTATTTCTCCATTTTTATGAGATAATTATCCCTGTAGGCTGTGGAACCAACCTGAAGTACCTTGTATTCAGGTATCCCTTATATTGCTCAGTGTTCCTGCTTGGTGTTCTTCGTTTGATCCTCTCAAATTCTCCTCCTTTTCCTTATGGCCACAACCCCTCTGATTCTTCTCCAGTGCTGATTTCTCTCTAGCAAAGGACCCAGACAATCTCAACTTCCTCTGGCAACCTCCTACACCCTCAGCTGAGCGGCCTCCCATGCTCCAAGGTGAGCTTCATGGTGCAGCTGCTGCAATCACTCTTTTCCCTCTTTAAGGTCCCCTGCTGACTCAACACCTATAAACTGTTCAGCACCTCTCTCAGAACCAAAGCACCTTCTTCATTCTCCCTCACACCCACTTCCAATTCACACTTGTTCTGGACTGCAGTGTGATGCTCACTCTCAATCCCCTGCTCCTTCATTTCCACTGTAGGAAATGGCAGGAGTAGAGGGAATTATTCAAGTCCATGCTCTCTTCTTCTCTAATGTACCTCAAATCCACCAGCACCTTGTTTCTTTTCTCACAGACCCCATCAGATACATTCAAGAGTTCTAATACTTCACCAATCCTTACCATCTCATTTGGGATAATTTAAATGTTATTTTTTCCTTAAGCCTTTCATCTGAGGAATGGGAACATGTTTTCACTTTGGCCCAGGATTTCAAAGATAAGTGTAGATGCCTTGAACAGATTCAGGAGAATACTAAAGTTGTTCCCTAAAGTAACCTAAAATAAGATTTTAAACAATTAGATGAACATAGGCAAACCATTGCTTAAATGAGTCGTAACTATGAGGTTACTTATTTAGTTGAAGAGCTCTTCAATGTGTCACACTAGGTGATCCGTTATGATAGGCTTAAGGAAGTCACCCAAATAAAGGACGATCAAGCTCAGGTCCATTTGGCTCCCTCCCTTAGGCATTATACAGCCTTAGATCCAGAGAGCTCAGAAAGCCAATTAATTTTAAAGGGAAGTTTCACTACCCAATTGCCTTCAGATATTGGGGGGGAAAAAAAAAAACTGCAGAAACTAGAGGCTGGCTCTCAGATCCCACAATAGGCATTAATAAATTTGGCTTTCAAGATAATTAATAATAGGGATGAAGGGGCCCGGCAGGATGGCTCAGTGGTCTAAAGCACCTGCTTAGGAAAACTTAGGTGGCTGCAGGGACCCCGGTTCGATCCCCAGCACCACATGCTGTACCAGCCCTGCCCTGAGGGCAGGCTGAGCCGGCCATAAAAATAAATAAACCAACAAACAAAAGTTCTGAAACAGGAAAATAAATAAATAAATAAATAAATAAATAAATAAATAAATAAATAAAATAAAAAATAATAATAATAGGGATGAACCTGCACATAAACAGTACATTTCTGAGTTTCACTGTTCACTGCCACCATAGGAAATCCAGTCACAGGCCTGACTCAAGTCCCAGCTGACAGCCGAGGGCACCTCTGAAGCTTCCCAACCTAAGAGGACACCTCTGGGGACATGTTTCACATGCCACCAGCTTGATTATTAGGCTATGTAAGGTAGACAGCTGAGGATTCTTTCAAAGCTGTGTCCCACATGGAGGGTCCTTACTAGAAGTTGCCCTATGCTGCCTTCTTCCCCTGAAGTATGCTCTCAGGACTCCTGGCCTGGCTCTCTCCTAGGCTTTCTCAGATCGGCAACAGGTGACTGACACAGCTCAGAAGTTCTGGAGATCCCCTGGACCATCTCAGATGACAAGATTTGGGTAACTCTGGCAACAGAGGGTAAGTCCATTTCAACGTTAACTGATACTGAAACAACTCCACTCCACTTTTATTTTTTCAAATACGTTTCCTTAATCCCAACTATTCTTGCAGATATTGACAGCAAAGTCCCCAGGTTGAGTCCCCAGGTCTTTTAAAACTTCTCCAACTTGGTGTTTTATTAGGTCAATGATTTTTCTCCCACTCTTTTCTAATCATTCCTACTTGCCGTGTTCCCCTCCTAAGATGAGAGATCCTAAGCAAATTGTCTGCCACTTTGATCATTCCCAAATTCATCTCACTTTTTTTTTTTTCTGCTCTCTTCTCCCACTTCTCTGACATTTCCCAAAGCTCACACTGTCTCCCCAAATCAAAACCTAAAGCCAGGGTTACTTCCCCTCCTTCACTGGCTCTCAATTAAACACCTCCTGCGAGCCCACTAAAGCAATATCCAGCTTATCCTTCCCACCACCAGTACCTGTCCCTGATCAAGCTCTGAGGGGACTAAAACTGATTATGACTCACATTCTCTAATATGGTCTTTTGGACCCTACCAACTCCCCCATAACACTTCAATTCTCCCCATTCAAGAAGCAGATGGCACTAAGAGATTTTTACAAGACCTTCATGCTATCAATCAGGTAATCTCATACAGTGGTACCTAACCCATACATGCTTTTACCTCTTATGTCTCCTTTCAGTGCTCATTACTCAGTCTTAGCCTTAAAGGATGCTTTCTTCACTCTTCCCTTGCATCCATCCTCACAGCCTCTCTTTCCCTTTACCTGGATAGTCCCTGACACTCATCAGTCTCAACAGATGACCTGGGCTGCCTTGCCACAATCCAAGACAGTCCCCACTATTTCAGTCAGGCTCTCAGCTGTGATTCTATCTCTCATTCATAAAATATGTAGATGATCTCCATTACTGAAGTCCCTCTTATAAGTCCTCCAGGCAGGCTACCCTCCCATTCTTACAGCACCTAGACAAGAAGAGCTTCCATGTGTCTTATCCAAGGCCAAAATTTCCTCCCATTTGTCATCTATCTGGATGTTACCCTGCATGAACACGATATAGGGGAATGAAACTCCCAACCTGAAAGATACCTGGGCCAAGTTTGTGTCCTCTAAAACTGAAGAGTGAATTTTAGGAACAATGAAGGTTAAAAGAATGTATTTATTGGGGGGAAAAAAGTTCCTGTTCAAGAGAGGGACAGGAGGACCAGAACAGGTTGCCCCTGAAGTTGTGTTTTTCAGGAATTTTTATAATGTAAAACCATATGGTGAAGCAGGTCTAAAGAGGAGAACATAAGAACTCACTTAGGTGGGCATGAAGTGGGACAAAGCTAGGGTCCACCAATGAGATTACAAGCATAATTGCTCAGATTAAATGGCTTAAATCCAAGACTGAATGAGGAAGAGTCACACAGCAATCAGGCATGGCAAGTGGACATGAATACAGAACATAGCTTTCCCTATAGAGCAGTGGTTCTCAACCTTTCTAATGCCGTGACCCTGCAATACAGTTCCTCATGTTGCGGTGACCCCAAACTAAAAAATAATTTTGGTGGCTACTTCAAAACTGTAATTTTGCTAGTTATGATTCGGGATGGCTTTAGGCGACCCCCGTGTTTTGGTCGTTCAGCACCCCCCCACCCCTCTACCCCCTCCCCAGATCGCAACCCACAGATTGAGAATGGCTGGGAGGCTGGGTTGGTGACTTCCTGTAGTCCTCAAGGTGGGAGACTCACTTAGAACATCAATCTTGAGTGCCTATCTCTAGGGAGGCTTGTGGTTGCATTTGTTTACTCTTTTATCTTGAGGCCCAGCCCACAGCAGGGGTTTGTCTCTCCAAGTTGCAAAGTCATCTTGTCTTCCATCCTGTCTCCTTGAGGGCCTAACCCTGGCCGACTGCCTATAATATTTCTACCCAACTCAGCTGCCTGCAACAAACATATTTGAGGTCTTCTGACCATGTTTAACTAATTTCACAGATTCCAATCCCTGCCACAAAACGTAGCTTCTTTCCTTTCTGGGGTGGTAGAGTACTTCCATCTCTGGCTTCCTGGCTTTATTCTCATTACCAAGCCCTTATACAAACTCACAAAATCGGACCACCCAGATAAACCCTTAGATTATAAAGATTTTCCTCACACCTCTTCCCAAACCCTAAAAGAAATTCTAAAAGTAGCTCTAGCCCTGGCCTTACCAGACTGCACTCAATGCTTCTATCAATATACTGGAGAACATGGAGGCTGTGTGGCCATGATCCTTACCCAGAGGTCAAGCCCACTCTTGGTTTCCTATCCTGTCCAAACAAATTGATCTCATTCTCTTGGGTTATTCACCCTGCCTAAAGCTGGCTGCCCCTGTGGCCCTAATGCTTATAGAAGCTTTGCCAATCACCAGCCACACTGCTCATGTTGTGTTCTGCCCATAACTTGTAGGGTCTTGTATCCTCCTCACGGCTCTTTTATCTCATCTGTTCCTCGTCTCCTACAGTTATATGTAGTCCTTACTGAAACTCCCACAGTGATTTTTGATTCCAGTCCTGACCTCAACCTGCTTCTCATATTATACCTGGGTCCTGCCTCCCTCTGAGGTACCAGATTCACAGGACTAGACAAAGTTGGTTTTTCCTCACATTTCAACTTTCCGTTTATATACTTCTGGTCACATTGAGTTTACCAATGAGAGTTCCTGTAGGGCTTCCTGCCTTTTGCCTACTATGGCGGGATATGTAGTTGTCTCTCATACACTATTATAGAAGCCAGCAACAAGCATATTTGAGGTCTTGTGACCATATCCAACTAATTTTGCAGATTCCAATCCCTACCACAAAGGATCCTAAGGCAGGATATGTAGTTGGCTCTCATGACGGTGTTGTAGAAGCTGCAGCCTTTCCTCCATCCACCACCTCTCAACAGGCTGGACTGGCCTATCTGACCCTTATTTTTATACTGGCTAAGATCCTACAAATTAAAATCTATACAGATTCCAAGTATAAATTCCAAGCATTTAATATACTTCACAGTTGTGCTATCATATGGGCAGAGAGAGGATTCCTCAGCTCTTGAGGGGCATTGATCATTAATGACCCCTACATATTAAAATCCTTCTCAGACCACTCTCTGTCAACACAGGCAACTGTGCTTTGCTACAGAGGACACTGAAAACTCTCATACCTTATAGCCACCAGAAATGCCTTTGCAGATAAAACTGCAAAGGGCTAATATTTTTCCCTTTCCTGCTTCACCTCTATTTCTTTCCCAAGTACTAGCAGTTTCAAGGCTCCCCACCAGAGTTAAATGATTCTTCATGACAGAAACTTCCTTCTTCCCACTTTACAGGTATATGCCATTATTTTCATCTCTTCATGACAATTTTCATGTAGGTTATAAATCCTTCGCCCACTTAATTGAATCTCTTATTTGCTGTCCTTCTTGGAAGATGCTCCACCAGACTAATAGTGCTCAATGTTCTGTCTGCCAGATAACTACACCTCAAGGTTCCCCAAGGGCACCTTCTTTCACCACTCATCCATCATGAGGTTTCTCCTCAACTCAGAACTGGCAGGCTGACTTCAGTCACAGTCCACAGTTGTGAAACTTAAGGTGTCTTCTAGTTTTGGTGGACACCTTCACTGTACACACAGCTCCGAAGAAGCCTCAGCAGTTGTCAGTTCCTTCCTATCCAATATTATGCCCTTGATTTGGCTTCCCTGCCTCCATTAAATCAGATAATGGCCCAGTTTCTATGACCTAGATTAATCTGGAGGTGCCCAAGTCACTTGGAAAATTTAAAACTTCTTACCAACCTCAGTCATCTGGAAAGGCAGAATTGGCCAATTGTCATTAGTGTGTACTTTTTAGGCTCATGCCAGCTCCATAAAGATTGGCTTTCCCTGCTTCCAGTTGCTCTCCTTCATGTGTGAATATGCCCAGGGAACCTACAGGATACCATCCATTGGAGCTTCCATGTGGCCTCGTCTTCTTGCTTGGCTCGCATCTCAGCCCAGGGCCTAATCCCATTGGAGATTATGGCCCTACCTTATAGCAAATTTGCACAGACGTAAGTAAAATGTTTACTTTCTTTTGCCTTTTCCTAACATCCAACCACATAAAGATAGCTTGGATAATAAGTGAATTTTAATCAAAAACTTAAATCCTCAGTTCCTTCTGCCCAAGAGGAGGGGGCACTTCCTCGCTGTCTAAGGCTGTCTGACAGCTGTCACTGTGAGATCAGTGGATTCACTGATCTCAAGTAAAGCTGTGCCCCACTTGCATGAAGCCTCCTGAATAGAAATTGCAAATCATCTCTCCCACTTCTTTCAAACACTCTCAAATGCTGGAGGATTCCAAAAGATGTTTATGACAGATAAGGCAGACCTAAAACACCTCCTAATGCCATTATGCCTCTTTTGGGGAGTCCCACACACCATCCTATTGGTGCTGCAACTTGGTCAGTTCTTGTGTCCAGGATGGAAACATTTTTCATATTCTCACTCATCTTAACCAGTATAATTAATCCTCCTGTCCCCACAGATGCTCTTAATCTAGTTTTCTCACCAATGCATAACCATTTGAATAGGACAGTACAGATAACTCATTCATTGTTCATTTTAACCCCTCTTTGGCCAAGAACTGCTGGTTCTGCTGACACCAGTGAGACCATACCTGTACCAAAAGATACAGGCTCACATCAATCTTATTTACCATTCCCAAATAGAAGAGGGATCCCCATTTACACACGTCAACCTCTGAGAGACATAGCCCTTTTTCTCCTTGGAGTTTGCCCTCACTGAAGCTATATTAACAGGAAATACACTGGTCTTAACAGCTCAGTTTTGACAAACTTATCTGACAGAACTCACTCCCTATGAAAACACTGGTAAACTCATGGGTGGTCCGGTAACCCCTAACACTGAATTAACTTTCCAGGCTCCCTCTCTGTATACAGTGAAATATGTCTTTTGGGTCACTGCTCAGATACTTTTCTCCCCACCAGTGTAATTTCTCATTAGTCCTCCTAGCCTCAACAAATCATGTCAGTTACCAAATAACTCAACAGCCTCCATTTAGTCAACCTGTTCTCTTCTCAGCCCCTCACTAGATTGTCACTACTCCATTGCTTAACAAACAGGCTGGTTTGTGTAATGGCTACCATCTCCCACATGCAAATGTGTACCCACTGAATACCTGTGTTCAAATTGCTACAACTCTGTCTCCTCCTACCCACCTTTGATCACTGCCCTGAATGGTTAATGATAAACACTAAGGGGATTTTCCTTCACTGAGAAAGTCTGCCCATGGCTGTGCATCAAATTCCTGAAAGCAGAGAGGTCCTTCCAACCACTCATGGGTGCGATGTCAGGTACATTAAATTTTGGGAATAATTAGGACAACAGATTTAAATCTTTTTGGTATCCATTGTCAGTTCTGTTTAGCTAGTCAAGGGGTTTATTTTTTTCTGTGGGATTTCCACCCATGTGTGCCTCCACACCAACTGGACCAGTACCTGTATGCTGCTATATCTTAGTACAAAAGTGGACATAGTCCCAGGAAACTAGTGTCTGTCTGTCACAGTATAGGTCTGTTTGACTTCACAGGGTCATTCAGCTGATTCCTCTCTTTGTTGGCCTTAGGGATTACTGCTGCAACGGGAGTGGGAATAGCTGGCCTCACAATCTCTCTCTTTTACTATCTCTTCTTGTCTCAGGACCTATCTCAACATCTGTTTTTAAATTTTATTGATTTTAATGAGAAAGAAATAATAATAGACAGTTTCAAAACAGATAGGACAGTTACAATAATTAATACGTTGTATATCCTCACAGTAGTTGTTCAGAGTACAGGATGCAGACATGACATCTTTTCTGAACACTATTAGTACAAATCTTTCTTCTCACTGAACTAAAAGAAAGTAGCTGTATATGTAGCCCAATAGTCCATAATAGTAGTGGGTTATCAGCAGAACTGGCAATGTTGGAAGCTATTGACTTGAGCCATTTATAGCTCAGCATGTTAATATGGCTTTACTTTTTATACCTTTTGGTTAGAATTTTCTGCTGGATGGTTAAGACCAAAATTGGCCATACTCCCAAAATTGTTGTGCAGATTGCAATGTAATCCCTATCAAAATACCACCAACATAAAAAAAAAAAAATACCACCAACATACCTCAAAGACCTAGAAAATCATTCCTAAAATTTATTTGGAACCAGAAAAGACCTAGAATAGCAAAGGCAATCCTGGGCAATAAAGAAAATGAAAGAGGCATTACAATTCCTGACTTGAAATTATACTACAAAGCTACTGTGACAAAAAAAAAAAAAAAAAAAAAATAGACCTGAGGATCAATGGAATAGATTAGAAAATGCAGAATCAACTATAAACACACTCAGCCACCTTATCTTTGACAATGAGGCCAAACATGCTTCCTGGAACAAAGCTAGCCTCTTTAACAAATGGTGCTGGAAAAACTGGCTCTCTACATGCCAAAAACTAGGTCTACCACCTAGTTTTTGACCCAGGTCTATCACCTTGCACTAAACTAAAGTCAAAATGGATTAAAGTTCTCAATATTTTGAAGAGACTGCTAGCCGGGCATGGTGGCACATGCCTTATCCCAGCATGTGGAAGGCTGAGTCAGGAGGATTGGTGTGAGTTCCAGGCCAGCCTGGGCTAAAAGAATGAGCTTAAGGCCAGCCTGAACTGCATAGCGAGACCCTGTCTCAAAGAGAGAGACAGACAGAGAGAGAGAGAGAGAGAGAGAGAGAGAGAGAGAGAGAGAGAGAGAGAGAGATTGCTAAGCCCATCATTACCTTACAAACCCAGAGTGATTCCCTGCTATCAGTAACCCTCTAAAACCAAACAGGCCTAGATCTCTGAACAAAGCAGTTTATGCATCTTCCTAGAGGAAGAATTTTGTTTTTACTTAGATCAATCAGGCATAGCAAGAAGACTGACTAAGAAGACCTCAGAAGTCAGACAATGTAGGGTCAACTCTTAGGCTAGTGTCTGGGGCTGGGCCTCATGGGTCTTCCCTTTGTGGGGGCTCGGCTCTGTGTAAGCCTCCTCCTTTCTGGATCCTCTCTTTTCAGACTTGGCCTCAGCCAGCCAAGAAGTGAAATAACAGGATGCAGTGAAGCTGCTTGCTTATGAGAGTGAGAAAAGTGGGGATGTCAGCAGGAGGAGTCAGAGTTGAAAAGTTTCATTTTCTTCAACATTTCCTCCTTTGATAGCTGTATATTTTCCTATACAGGATCATCATTTTGGAAAGCCTGTGGCTATGTTTGGCTAGGGCCGTGGCAGTGAATCTCCTGCTGATTGAGTACGGAATCTAGCTAATCTAGTGGGAATTAAGATTTTGGGGACTGGCCTCATATGGGGCATGGAGAAGAACAACAGCTACTGACTGGTGATTGTTTCAATACAGTCTTATAAAAACTGAGAGGAGTCTGAGAAGGCAGGACAAAGGCAAAAGAAGGCAAACAAAGGCAACAACTATACATTTCAAAGATCCTGACAAGTGAAGAAAACCAGAGGCTCAGATTTTCTGAGGCCCTTTCAGGAAGGCTTTTTAGCTGTATCTCATACTATGCCTTACCAGTTGGCGCAGAAGTAACCTTCTTCTCCAAGGAAGTGCATAAGTCACCTTTTTAGTTGTAAGGAGATCTGGGCCCCTATGATTTTGGAAGGTTACTGCTGCTAGGGAGTCTATTTGGTTTACAAGACAAGTAAGATGTGGCTATTTCTTTGAGACTGTCAGAAAGATCTTTAGATATAGCGAGTGATACATGGACAATGAAGTAGCAAGGTCTGCTCTCCCTGTTCCTATGACTGTGGTGATACCTAAACCCATGAGAAGAGGTATTAATTTTAGGGCTATATGGTATTGAATCTGGGCTTTGGTAATCACAGAAAGGCTCTGGTTACCTGCAGCAAGATCTATTTTTTGGTGCTGACCTGTATACTTGTATATGTAACCCAAAAACTATTTCACAGGAAGGTGAAAGTCCACAAAAGAAGAATACATGTTGGATGGGTAAGCAAAGTTGATTATCAATGTTAAGGAGGTATATGAGCTTTTGATTTTCTTTTTCCCATATACCCAGCATACCTGTCAGGACAAAGGCCCCTAATGAGGAATCTGACCATCACCCTTTGTTTTATTTTCCCCATAGAGGTAGACTATCAAATTGTCTTAGTAGCCACTCTATGTAATGGATAAAAATTTGCAGAAGGAGGTGTTCTAAGCAAATGGAGGTGGGGCGCTGGTGACAAGGGATCCATGGGTGCATGGTCATGGATGGGAATTAATGTCTGTCATAGAACTCTGACTGTTTATTGAGCAGTAATATTATGATAACTTTGGGAGAAGCAATAAATAGAACAGGCTGAGTGAGGTACCTTGGGTAACCTGGAAATTAGGGTGGTTAGCTGAAGCCAGTAGCAGAAGTGTATACATACACTACTGGGGGAGTAGTTGTCTCAGCAGTGTGCCAGAGGACAGGTTACACAGAAGACAAGCAGAGGCTTATGACAGAATAGTATCAATGGTTAGAGGGCTGCATATGGGCTTTGTTGAATTTTTGTAGAGAGGCTAGTGATATAAGATTGGAGTCAGGCTGCATGTTCTGCCTAAGTTTCTCTTGACATTCAGTTAATAAGAAAACCAGTCAAGGACTTTTTGTTGAGTAACTGGTATGAACCTCTTGTTTGGGGATGGTACTTTTGGCCATATATGTAGCTGCATACATACAGATACAAAACCAGCACTGTTAGCCAGAGGATTAGACCAGTTGGGTAATGGTAGGTAAACTGTACTGTCCTATACAGATAATTAAGCATCTTCGGGAAGACTGGTGGCATACCATCAGCAATGAATGAGAAAATTATACTAGCTAATGTGACTGTGTACACAGGAAGTCATTTCATCCTGGAAGCAAGAAACAACCTTCTTTTATCCCCAACAGGATGGAGAATAGGATGCACAAAAAGAGATCCTGGCTACCCGACCTCAATTACAGGGCTGCCAAGGGGACCGGGTGGGCCTTGCCTTGCTCCCCTCACCTTCATCTGAGCACCTCTGAGTCCCAGTCATCCGCCTTTACCAAGAAAACTACCAAGGGGACCTAGTAGGTCTAGCCCTACCACTCTACCCTCCTCTGAACTCCTCTAAGTCACAGCCACCTCTCCTCACCCAGAGGACTATATGGGGAACCTAGTGGGCCTTGTCCTATCCCACCTGTCAGCTGAGCTCATCTGCATCCTCGCTGCCAATCCTCATCTGGAAAACTTCCAAGGGCCATGCCCTGCCTCCGTCCTCACACTCACCAGAGCTCATATGAGACCTGGCTGCCTGTTCTCACTGGAAGACTCCCAGGGGGACCTGGTGTGCCCTGCCTCAACCTCCAACCCTTTCTGCAGCTCAGCTGAGCCCCAGCCACCCACCATCCCCTGGATGACTACCGAAGGCACCTAAAGAGGCCTGCCCATACCCCCTCACCTTTACAAGAGATGAGCTAAGCCCTGACCACCCATCATCAGCCTGGAAGACTGCTGCATGGAGATAAAACCAGGAAACCAGAAGACTGCCAGAAAGACATGCAAGAGCAATGGGGAGTCCTGCCATGCACCAACCCACCATTGAGAGAGCCTTGCAGAATTTCAGCCTATCCTCATCATCATTGGATCCCTCCTGAGCTGTGGCATGTCCTACCATGCCAAGTGAGAAGTCACACTGAATGCTACACAGTGGTTGCATTGATGAGACTACCCTGCTCTCCAAATCTCCTGAGAGCCTTGACCCCCCACCCCTTTCTGCAACAATGGTGGGCCTTGTCCTGCCCATTCACCTTTATTTTTACAGAGTGAGGGAGAGTACTGCGGGCTTCAAAAATATCAAAAGGAAGGAACAGAAGGCAATCTCAGACATCTAACCTACACAAAACAAGTCCAGGAGACAATGTAATTGAGGAACCTGGAAGTCACACAACTGAAATTTCTGAGATGATAACAACTGAAGTAAAGAAACACCATCAGGATATAGAGGAAATCAGATCAGAAATAATGTCTCAGGTAAGAAAGGAAATGACGACAATCATAATAGAATTTCTCAATATATCTAAGGAAGACAAAGATAAAAATAAAAAGGAACAAGAAAATGATGGACATATTGTATAAATGATACAGAAAAGAACTAGAATACATGAAACAGATTCAAATAGATATCCAGGACGTTAAGACTTCCACTGGAAGCTGGCAAAAATGATTGAATGAAACGTGTCCATCATTTGAAGAATGGTTAAAAAAAAATGTGGTATTTTTATACAATGAATGAAACAAGATAGAATTTCACACCTTGAAGATAGCATTGTGACTACTGAACATAAAAGGAAAGGTCTCATAAAAATAATGAACCAGGAAATAACAGTATTTCAAATAACAACTGAAAGATGATGCAAAGAAAAATAATATAAGATGCATAGGTATCAACAAAATAACTGGAGTTAATACAAATGACATTTAAAAAACAAAAAAAACAACAACTGTTTCTGGAAGTAGCTGCAGAAAATTTCCCAAGCATGGGAAACGAATTTGACATACAGTTAAATGAGGCATGTATAACTGCAGCTAACCAGAATCAAAATAAATTTTGATGCAAAAACATAATAATCATGATCCCAGAAATGGAGCAAAAATTTAAAAGCTGCTAGAAAGTAGAAACACATCCCTTATAGTGGAAAGTTCTTCAAAATCACAGGTCTGGTTCCAGTGTGACTAAAGTAGGGCTGTCATCTCTCTGTGATGCCTTTGAGGTCATACCAGGTTCATGTAATCTCTATCAGAGTTGAATTTTCAGGGATTCTCACAGGTTAGGATGAGTAGTCCAGGTGGCTGAGGAGTCCTCAGAGTGAGGACCTTTTTGGCCTTGTTTGGTGTGCCTAAGGAATGTACTTATAATGTTGACAAAAAGTTGTTTTAATGGATCTACAGTGTAGGCCCTGTCCTTTCAGGCCGAAGTTCTTTTTTCCAGTCTTTGACACAGACTAAATTCCCTGGTAGAAATGAGTGTGCAGTGCTTCCTAGAGCAATTGAAATTCTCTTGAAAAAACACGATTGTTTATTTTTTTTTTGGCACTGGGGATTGAATTCAGGACCTTGTGCTTTCCAGGCAGGTGCTTATGCCACTGAACCATCTCCCCAGCCCTAGAACAACCATACTGATGTAAGAGAATACTTTTCCCAAGGCCTGTAATTCATCAGTCAGATTTTTTTTTTTTTTTTTTTTTTTTTTTTTGGTTGAACTGTTTTTTCCAGGAGGTTTTATTCTTTTCTTGGTGCCGAGGACTGAACCCAGGGCTTCCAGCTCACTAGGCAAGCATTCTACCGCTGAGCCAAATCCCCAGCCCCCATCAGTCAGATTTGATTCTCTTAGCTATCTGACAGCTCCTTGTAAGGCTCTAACTAGGGAGGAGACCTCCTGAACAGGATTTCACAGGGGAAGTAGCTGGATAGTCTCAGTGTATATCAGGCCTGCAGTAGAGCCAAGAACATCACATCAAACAAGTGTAGGTAAATTTCCAGACTGAATTTGGCTAGAATGGCTTGTAGGATTCAATTCATGTGCTCTATTTTCCCACAACTCTGAGGCCTATAGGCAATGTGGAAACTCCATTCAGTCTTCAATAGGTCTACAAGAGTCTGTTGTTTCTGTCACAAAGACCAGTCCATTGTCACACCCCATAGTGAAAAGCAGCCCATACTGGGAAATTATTTCTCACAGCAACAGTTTGGCCACCTCTTGAGATTTTTTCTCCACATATGCATGGCCTCTACCCAGGCTGAGGTTTTGCAGATAAAGATTAGTAGATATCTATAGCCACAGCACAGGTTTATCTCTGCAAATTCTACCCCAAGTCTTCAAAGAGGACATCTCACTGTATTGTGTTCCTAGGGTAGGTTTTGGCTCTTGCAGAGGCTTGTTTGAGGTGCTGATCAGGCACCTTTGGCATATACTGGCACAGAGGGACAGCAGTCAAGGGACAGAGAAGCATTGGCTCAACAATCTCTAAATCTATTTTCCTAGGTTTGTAGAGATTAGAAACTAGCATCTTGAAGAAGCAAAGAACAATAAACAAAGCTTAGGGTGGGTTGTAATCTGTTACTTAAAGATTTTAGAAGACTTAGGATTTAAAAAGGTGTAAAGAGCTTATCCTGACTGATGTCTCCACTCTTACTTGAGACATAGGTGTAACAGTTTAGTCCTGATTGATGTCTCCACCCTTATGTGAGACGTTCGTGATTATCCCCTCTCCTCCCTATAAATCTTCTATTGTATGACCTAAATAAAAAGGAGATGTTTCTAGAGTTCTGGGCCCACTTCGAGAGAGACAGATCTCAGTGAGTCCTCTGAGCTACCTTCACCGGGTCTTCTCTTCGTTTCTTTCGGCACCAACACAGAACATTACAACATAGGTTAATTATCCTATGGCTTTTATGGACAAAGGAGTAAGCAACCTTCTAGGATATGAATGTTCTTTTTACCTTGAGCATCTACCATCCTCCTCTATTTCTGAAAGTTCCTTTTTCTTGTGCCCATTGGTTTTCCTGAGGAGAGTATCACCATGGATTATCCACTGGACGGTCCAGTGCTCCATTGCATTCATAAACCTGGACAGGTATTGATAATCTTTCATAAGGGAACAGTCAAAGGTACCGACCTCTTTGAGCGCCAGGATAAGGAGGGCTCTGGAAGCCTCTAGATATGGTGTTGTGTCAGAGTCCCTTCCTGGTTCTTACCTCGGCCCAAGAAGTCCAAATTTACAATACCAAAAATTCGTTATTGGAATTCTACCAAGTTAATTCCAATCTACCACTCCCAGCATAACCCGTGGCAAAGACACTAAGACATATATATATGGAGCCAAGGGGCCCTAGGTCCAACCATGGAAATGGCTTCCGGAATCAAGAGAGTGACCCAGGGCTGCACTCCGATTTTATTCAATGAAAAAGGGGGAGTGGTTTGTGAAGGTGAATTATGGGAAGGTGGTGGGCATTGAAGGGAATTGTGGGAAGAAGGCAAGCATTGAAGGGAGTTGTGGGAAGGTGGTAGGCATTGAAGGGGATTGTGGGAAGAAGGTGAGCACTATGAGCTGGCTAGGTAGGTGGCCTGCATTCACCTCCACCATATTTAGAGCTATGCAAAAGAAGTAATTTGCCTTATGCTATTGTGATAATATCTAATATTTTGGGGATCTGGTACTTCAGTTCTGATATGTAATCTTTCAAGCCCCAGGAAGTCATCGAGGCTCGATCCCAGCTGACACCGTGGAGCATTGGCTCTTCGTCCTGTTGCCAGGGAAACACGTGTGCCATCTTCAAAAATTACCACCAGCACCTCGGCCAGACCAATACACACTGCTTAAGGCCAATTGAGAGGATAATGAGAAGTCTTAGCCAGCTCTGTACATTTCAATACGAGGGATCAGGGTCAGGCTCAGTCAAAATGGAGACAGTCGCTCTTCTTTCAAGGAGAGCTGCTCAGGCGGTCCTCCACAGTGTTGTGTTTAAGATGGATATTTGTACAGCATTTCTCATTGTCTGATCTTCCAGTTGCTTTCCTTTTGTAATAGAGTCTTGTGTCTTTTGATATCCTCAACAATGCATGATGGCAGTTTTGGGGGGTTCTCAGATGGTCTCTAGGAGTTGGAGAATCTCTCATTCACGATCTCAGCACTGAGGGCCAGGAATCAAACCCTTGCCCTGACAAGTCCTCTTTATTTTATTTATTTTTTTTTTGAAGAATTTTTTTTTTTTTTTCTTGTTTCAGAACTTTTGTTTGTTTATTTATTTATTTTTATGGCCGGTTCAGCCTGCCCTGAGAGCAGGGCTGGCGCAGCATGTGGTGCCGGGGATCGAACCACGGTCCCTGCAGCCACCTAAGCTTTCCTAAGCAGGTGCTTTAGACCACTGAGCCATCCTGCTGGGCCCTGGTCCTCTTTATTTTTAATTTCTTTTCTCCCTGCCATTAATAGTCCACTTTCCTTGTACATAGCTCCATGAATACGGATTGAGCAAAGGCATACATATAGTATAGATGTTGATAGTTTTTCCTCTTACCCATTGGAGGGCTCAAGTGAGGGGCCAGAGTTCCATCCTTTGAATGGACTATCACATGGGAAGTGGGCCAGCCTCAGTCTTATTAAGAGGTGATGACTGCATATCCAGCCAGAGCTTCTCTGACACTCCTTGGAGTGTCCTCTCCATAATACTGCTATGTAAACAAAGTGGCATCTGGCCTAGGCTCGGAGACCTCACTAAGGTCAGCAACTGGAGAGCATTTCATTGATGATCTCTTCACAGTCCCGGTGTGGTGGCCCCTCCCCACTGAGCAAGGAGGTGGCTGGGTTTAGAGTTGGAACAGTCTTCAGGGACATGGGAGGATTTTCAGAGTAGGTCCTTGTGATGGTTCATTCTAGAATTTGAGAGCCTAGTTGTTTATCAAGATCTTCACTGAATGTGGGACCTTGACTCTTTGGCTTATCCCAGTGTCAGTTTGTCAGCTTCACTGACAAAGACGGTTGTCACCACTAGGGCATGAAGACATGGAACCCATTCTATTACCACAGTGTCTAGTTGCTTGGACAGGTATACCAAGGTCCTACATTTTGCTTAGGACTTTGGTGCCACATGGTCCTTTTCATAAGTGAAGAGACTGAACTCTCAGCTTGTGTCTGGCAGTTCTAGTGCCAGAATTTTTTTTAACCAGGAATTAAACTTTGCACTTGTCAGAGAAGAGCTTGTGCCACTGAGCTGTCTCCCTGGCCCTTTCACCTCTTCGAAGACCTTTTCTTCTTGCTCCCTTGCATTAACAGGCTTTCTTCCAGCCCTGTCAAGGCTGTATAAAGCAGAGTGACCTTTCTAGAAAACCCTGATATCCAAATGCAACAAAATCTGGCTACTCTCAGAAACTCTTGGAACTTTTTTGTTGTTGTTCGATCATGAATGGAGCAATATAACCTGGTTCCTTGCTAGCCTCGAGAACTAGTGGCTTTTGGTTATGCTGAAGCCTAATAACAAACAGAAGTGTTAGATATGCCTTTTTTCCAAGACTAAAGATGTGAGAGTAATCTGGCTGCAATATCTGTCACCCTGTTGATCACCAGAGTTGATTTGGCTGATCTGGCTGGCTAGATAGGTGTCCTCCTCCTCCATCAATGCTCCATAGGTGTCCCTCCCAAAGTAGCATGCTCAGTCAAAGAGGACTCCCCAATAGGGGAGGACCATTTCTCCATCCAAGGTATGAGTAGCTGTGCTCTTCTGCAAGAACCTCCAAACAATCTCTTCAGATCAAAGGCTGAATTTGTACCTTTTCCCCAAGACACCTTGTATTCTGTGACCTGGAGTAGTTGAAAGAGGGCACATGTCCACTCCCAACAATCCTATTTGCTCTCACTTGGCAGCAAGAGGTCATTGACATACTGCAACAGAACACAGTCATGGTCATTTGTTCTTTGAGGAAGGCAGTCAAGTAAGCAGCCAAGATAAGACAGTTCTTAAAACTCTGGGGGACACTAGTCCAAGTGAATTGAGTATTTCGTCTCATGTTGTGATCTTCAAAAGCATATAAAGTCTGGCTTTGATGGGATAGGTACAAGCAGAAGGAGTCTTTAAGATCTAAGAACCATGTTGCCTCAGGTAAAAGTAAGAGGAGCAAAGCATAAGAGTTTAGAATGACTGTGTAGAGTTATAATGATGTTACTGACTGCTCAGAGGTCTTGTACCAATCAGTAGGCATGGCTCGGTTTCTTGGTAGCCAGTAGGGAGTTTCTAGGTGACTGAAATTCTATTACATTTCCCACCTCCTTCAGCCAGCTGATGTGTTTGAAGATTTTGATCTGTGCCTTTAGGTATGACATACTATCTCAACCTAGTAAGGTTGATTCCTGATTTGAGCTCTACTAGGATTGGAGCTTGATTTTTGACAAATCTGGGTGGGGACTTCTTGCCCCATGCTTCCAGATATTCTTCCAACATCTGTGGAGGGTATATTTCTCTTTTATCTATCATATATAATCCCCATTCTTTTTCTCTGGGGATTATGACTAACAAGACTAGACTTTTTTGAGTGCCAATAGTCAGTCTAGCAGGTCCCTCAGGTGTGAAAGTTATTTGGGCTCTGAACTTAGTAAGTCTATTTTCAGAAGGGGAAGAGGACATTCAGGTAGATACAGGAACTAGTGAACCACTTCATGTCCCCTCAGCCAGCAGGTTCTAGATGGACAGAATGGGTGAAATATCTGAATCCCCATGGCCCATGATTATGTTTTTCTTTTTTAAAGCGCTCTATTGTGATCTTTATGAAGGAAGATTGTCTTAGTTACTCTTCTCTCATTGCTGGGACAAATGCCCCACACCCAAAATGAAGGAAGGAAAGGTTTATTTAACTTACTGGAGGTTTATTTAAGTTACTGGAGGTTTCAGTCCATACTTGGCTGGCTCCAAGGCAGACTGGCACATGGCAGAGAGTAGCAGTTCATGGCAATGGAACAATTGCAATAGAGACAACCAACCAACCAGAACAACAGGAAGCAACAGAGAGAGTCTGTTTCTGTCTCTCTTATGTTACATTCAGGCTCTCTGCCTCAGGATATCCACCTCAGACCGTACCCATAATCCCAGTAGTATTAAAATCCATAAGCCCAAGAAGCCAGGCATGGTGGCACACACCTATAATCCCAGTACTCCGGAGGCTGAGGCAGGAGGATCAGTGTGAGTTCGAGTCCAACCTGAACTGTATAGCGACACCCTGTCTCAAAAAAAAAAAAAAAAAAAAAAGACAAAAATAAATAAATAAATAAGCCAATAAATAAATAAATAAATAAAATAAGATCCATAAGCCCAGCAGTACTAAGACACATAACCCAGTGGATGATGAGTTAGTCTCAAACTCTAGAAGTCCTCACCCCATGACTGCATGAGGCTTTGGGGAGACAACTAAACATAAACCATAACAAATGTTATGTTCCTATGTCCCCCATGAAAGTCATTTGTTGACCCCAAATAATCCCTTGATCATGGGGTCCCAGGGGCCATTTCAGAGGGCCTGTCTCCCCTTTCCTGACTTAGCTCCTACAAAGCCAAGCAAATTTCCACATTTTGGCATAAGCCGATATTTCAGTGGTCAGGAGAAAGGCTCCTGATAGGTTTCGGAATCTTGTTGATGAACTGGGCACTCATTTCTTCAGTGGCCTATTTGTTTAAAGGGCTGTGTAGGTTATTTCACAAAGGGTTCTCCCTGCCTTTCTCCCATTTTATGGTGGGCCAGGTTTATAGGTGGAGTCATCCAGCCTGCCATTGCAGTAGCCAGGAGACTGACAGAATGGAAATTTCATTCACCTTTTGGTTACTCTTTTGGCTTCTTTGTCCCAATTCATGAAAATCTTTTGTGGCCACTTCTAATAAAGCTCTGTATCACATTCAGCCATCTAACTTCTAAAGTTTTCAGTGAATATTGGAGAATGCCTGCTCCACAAAAACATTTGCACATGCATTGGTTTTCTGTGGCCTCTGGGCTGAAGGAAGTATACAAGTGAAACACTTCACAAAGTTTTCCCCAAAAAAAGGACAGCTGGGGACTTGTCAGGCTTTTTAGTGATAGTGGCAGCCTTGGATAAGTTGGTGGGGTTTTTTGCCCCTTGCTAAATGTATCTGAGGAGCATCATTCAGTATTCAGGAAGAGACTTTCTCCCTCCTGGTATATTGAAGTCCCATACCAGTCATTTATCAGGGGCTACAGCCCTTGCCTAGGTCCTAGGGTCTAGGGTTCCAGTGGTAGCCTAAGTCTGGAGCCATTTTCAAGTTTCTATCAGGATTCTGTGTCTTCCCTTGGGGATGAAGAAGATAAGGGAGGAACTAGAAGCAGTCATCCCAGGCAGTCTGGTAAGTTTGAAAAGATGGGTTACATGAGGTCAGTGAGTGCTGGTGACTTTTTAGATTAAGATGGGGTGGTGTTTCCAGGTTAGAAGGTCTGTGGTGCTGAAGGGTCCATAACAGAGCACGACTCAGCCCAGCTGTTCAGTTTTTGTCTTCCTCTTGTGCCGGTTGTTGGATCTCCAATTTTGGATCTCAGGTTGTCAGATCTCACAGAAGGGCATTTGGAGAACTGGTGTTGCTTAGAGTATAGCCAGTGTGTGAGGGTCTCATCTGAATGGAGAGAGTTTTGCTTGGGGAAGGTGCTTGGCTATGGCTTTGGGAGGTTCAGCTTCATTCATCTCTAAATCCAGGGACATCATGTGAGATGAGAGGTCTAAGGGAGGTGGACTATCTGGAAGAGCTCGCACTGGTGATAAGGTGAAATAGGAGTCTTGAAGAACCTCTTCATTAGGGCATCCTGATGAATTCACTTATTTTCTTTTTGGCCCTTTAAAGTTTGATTTGGGTTAGGACCCTGGACAGCAAAGACCCTGCACTGTCCTGTGTTTCCTGTGAAGAATCATATCCATGGTGAGAGAATCTGAGTGATTTCTCCCCCCCCCCTTCTTCAGGACCACGATTCGAACTCACAACCTTGCACTTGCCAGGCAGACACTTGTGCCATGCAGCTGTGTCCCCAGTCCCCTCTGAGTGATTTCTAACCAGGCAACTATGTACAGGAACTAATGGAGGGAAGAAAGAGCTAAGCACTGTGGTTACTACTCTACAAATAGCTCAGATTACATTGGGATCTTGGGTTACCTCTGCTGGCCATCCTACCTCAAGTTGAGGCCATCCTACCTCAAACTTCACCAAGGGCTCTAAGTTTGAAAGATTTAATCTTAATACCATAATCATCATTGAAATCCTTCCTGCAGTCTAGGACAGTGAGCTTGAAATATGTGATCCCCATCTCAGGAGTTTCCCACCCTGAGAATGATGTCACAATAAACAAAGGGAGGGAGCTTCCTGGAGGACACCATTCAGATGCCTGCCTAGCTGTGTCCCTCGAGGGAGCTTAGGCACGCTTTGACTAAGGTGTATCTGTATAAACCTGGCTATGTCAACCTCCTGTTATAGGAGATGAGTTACCATTGTGCCACAGAACTCAGATGTAGGGATCCATTGATCTTACTACAAACGGTTCAACCCTGGGGAGACAGGGTGGTAGGAATGAGAAAGACAGACAAGATGAAAAGTTGGGCTAGGTGGTTGTCATTCTGCCTAATGGGTCAGACTAACTCAACACACACAGAAATGTCCTTTATTTATACTTCTACAAAGTTTGCATCCCATGACACAAGGCTACCCAGCAACCAATAGCTGGCCTGAACCAGACAGGATATTTTTCTTAGCACTGGGATAGCTTTCTGCTCCAGGCAGGAAGGCCCAGTCCCACCTACACACACTTGACCAAATTCCTGGCTTCCTGCAGCTCCCAACACTCAGAGTCCATGGCTTATGCCGTAGAGCCACAAACATAGTCACATTTACATAATCACTTAGAGTTTATAACATTCCTTCTCCCCATGCTGAAATTCCCTAACTGGGGTCTCTTGAATAAAAAACTGGAAGATGATTAGTCTTCCTTTCTATATATAGGGACAGGTCTGACCTGGAACAATTGCCCCAGGACCATACCTTGCCCAGCAGTCCTGACACAGAGCTAATCCACTTCTCCACAACAGTCTAGTGAGTATGATATTGGAGTACTCACTTGTCCCATACTCTCTGGCAATGAGATCTTACCAGTTAGACAAGAGATATGCTGCCCCATTCTCCAGGGAGGATACCCAGCAGGCATCTCTCTAAGTGGTGGCTCAAGGCATTGATATGATCAGTCTTCACAGTCAGGGAACCAAATGATCCTTCATGGGGAGAAGGAACAGCAACTTAAGGTTTACCAGAGGCAAAGACATGGAGTGGCACTAGAGAGGTGGAGGGAACTAAGCTTTATTATACTTGTGGGCCCAGAGGAGTTGAGAACTCCATAGTTTGAGCCCCAAGGCTAGATTATAAGAGCTTTACATAGGGCTTATGGCAGAAAAGTTAGAGCAAGCTAAGTTACAAAAGCATCACAAAGGCAGTTACTCAAAAGATATGAGCTTCATCTCTGCTTATCTAGGTGGCTTTGGCTGCTAGGGGGTAAAATAACAGGATGTAGTGAAGCTGCTTGTTTATCAGGATGGGAAAAGGAAGGGTTGTCAGTAGAAGGTATCAGAGTTGAAAAGATTTTCCCACAACAGTGTAACACATGTAGGTTCAATTTGCAAGTATTGATTACAACTTTTGAAAATTTCTCAGCAAAAAAAAATAGTTTGCGGACATAAATTATGTTTGATGGATGTTTTGCATTTTGTGAGCAGGGAGAAGTAATTGTTTTCTCTTTTTTTTTGAGAAAGAGAATATTTCACTATACAGTTTAGGCTGGTCTTGAATTTACTATGTAAACCAGGTTAGCCTCAAACTACTGGTGGCCCTTTTGCCTCAGCCTGTGAGTGCTAGGATTACAGTCATGAGCTGCGACTCCCAGTGAGAAGATTGTGAAAAACGAAATAAATATACAAGTAAAACATTTAAGTTACTTGTAATAAAGTTAAAATATTAAAGACATGTGCAGCCACTGAAAGTGGGTGTGGTGGTATAGGCCTGTAATCCCAGCGCTGGGGAGGCTGAAACCCTGTACCAAATAAACAAAAGATTTTAGGGGCAGGGAAATAGTTCGACAGAATAGGTGCTTGCCTGGCAAGTGCAATGACCTGAGTTCAATCCCCAGTCACACACACAAAAAAAGACATGTGGTCTGGCTCTTGCTCATGCTGGTTAAGGAACCTTGGCCCACCTCCCCCCCACCACCCTTTTTTTCTTTTTTCTTTTTCTTTTTCTTTCAGCTCCTCCTCCTTGACTTCTGGTTTCAAAGTCATCTGGCCCATGCACCTACTGGGTAAGAACCCTCAGCCTGCCTCCCCCGTGCCCCACCCTTTTTTTTGTTGTTGTTTTTCTTTTTTCAACTCCTCCTGCCCAAGCTCCAGTACCAAACCCATCATGCATCTCATCTGACAACCCATCTGGCCCACCAGCCTACCGAGACTCCTCAACTCCTGAGCTCCATCTCCACCCACAGTCCAGACCCACACGGCCTCACAGCAGCTAGCAGCCCAAGCTCTGACACATAGCCAAGCACTTCTGGAGGGGAACAAACTTGGGGGATCCAGACCAAATGCCCATAGACACTAACAGCATAACTTCACAAAGTGCAGAGACCACTTCCATACAAAATGATAACAACAAGGAGTAAGATGCAATCTCAGGGCCCGAGGCCACCCAAATCAAATACAGGAGACACTACCACGGAAGAAAATGGGAATCATGCAGATGAAACCTCTGCATCGGTAGCATCCGAGACAAATGCAGAAACGTACAGAGCAACTGAGATCAGAGCTAACATCTGAAGTAAAAAAGGAAATACATGAAGTGGAAAAACGACTGGAGAAACGCATAGAGGAAAACAGAGCAGAACTAATATCTAAAGTTAAGAAAGACATGTCTAAATTAATAGCATCCCAAGAAGGGGAACGAAGGTAGGGAGGAGAAAAGAACAGAAATAATCTCTGAATTAGAGAGAGAAAGGATAACTATAATGAGAGACTTCAATACTATTAAAAATACATTGATAAAAAATTAGAGGAGAATAAAAAAATGATGGATTCCCTGACGGAGCAATATAGGTAAGAAATAGATCAAATGAAACAGTTTCAAAGAGATATACAAGAAAATAAAATCTCAATCACAAGTATGAACGAAAGTAAAGATAAGAGTTTCAGATCTTGAAGACACTGTCACAGCCAGTGAAAAAGTAAGAAAGGATCTTTTAAAAACAACCAGAAACTGAGTGTGGTGGTGCACGCCTGTAATCCCAGCACTTGGGAGGCTGAGGCAGGAGGATTGGTGTGAGTTCGAGACCAGCCTGGGTTACAAAAGTGAGCTCAAGGTCAGCCTGAACTGCACAAGACCCTGTCTCAAAAAGACAAAAAATAAACAAACAAACAAACAAATAAATAAATAAATATAAAAACAACCAGAATGCAGGAAGCAATAATTGAACATCTGCAAGATGATGCAAAAATGAACAACATGAGATTACTAGGAATCAAAGAGAAAGAAGGACTCAATACAAATACTATACAAAGAATATGGGCAGAAGTAATAGCAGAAAACTTCCCAAATATGAGAAAGCAATTGGACAGTCAGGTAACTGAAGCATCAGAACTCCAAATAACATCAACCAAACTAAAAATACACCAAGACATGTAATTGTGAATATAAAAGAAATCTAGCTAAAGAATAATATATTAAAAGCTGCTGGAGAAAAAAAACCGATCACATTTAAAGGAAAACCTATCAGAATAATAGCGGATGTCTCTTCACAAGCCATGAAGTCAAGAAGAGCATGGAACAGAGTGCTTCAAGTCCTCCATGAAAACAATTTTCAGCCCAGACTACTATACCCAGTGAAACTCTCCAAGTATGAGGGAGAAGTGAAATATTTCCAAGACAAGGAGCAACTAAAGAATTTCATGACGTCAAAGCCAACACTACACAGTATTCTAACAAAGATTTTAGAGAGGGACCAAAACGACCCGAATTCAACAAATGAGAACAGAAAGATCCCAGCAAATACAATAACCAACTAAACATAGGAGGAAAAACTGGTAAACATCAGCAAATAAATCATGTCAATCATAAGTCAATACATTTCAATTATAACTATCAACATAAATGGGCTCAATTCTCCAATTAAAAGAAGTAGACTTGCAGAGTGGAAAAGGAAACAGCTCAGCAATATGCTGTGTACAAGAAACACACTTAACTCATAAAGAAACTCACAGGCTTAAAAGTTAAAGGTTGAAAAACAATACTACATGCTCCAGCACCTAAAAAAAAAAAAAAAAGGAGGGGTAGCAATCCTGTTTGCAGACAGTCTAAACTTCAAACCAAGATTGATCAAACAAAATAAAGAAAGCCACTACGTATTGGTTAGGGAAAAAATTCATGATGAAGAGTTAACACTCATAAATATGTATGCACCCAACAAGAGAGCAGCAAGTTATATAAAACAAACCTTAATGGACATAAAAAATCCCATATCCAATACCACAGTCTTAACAGGAGACCTCAACACTCCCTTATCCGAAAAAGATAGGTCAGGCCGACAAAAAATCAGCAAAGAAGTGGCAGAACTGAATCAGAAACTGGAACAACTGGATTTAGTGGACATACACAGAGTGTTCCACCCAACCACTTCAAAATACACATTCTTTTCAGCTGCACATGGGACATTTTCTAAAATAGATCACATATTAGTCCATAGATCATGCTTAAGTAGATGCAAGAAAACAGAAATTATCCCATGCATATTATCTGACCACAGTGCAATCAAATTGGAAACAAATGATGAAAGAAACCATAGGAATTCCAGGACTACATGGAAATTAAACAGCACTCTTCTCAACAACCAGTGGGTTACAGATGAAATTAAACAAGAAATTAAACAGTATCTACAATTTAATGAAAATTCAAACACAACCTACCAGAATTTGTGGGATGCAATGAAAGCAGTTCTTAGACGGAAATTTATAGCTGTGAACTCACACATTAAGAAAATAGAATGGGAACAAATAAACAATCTTATGCAGCACCTAAACCAACTACAAATGGAATAGCATCACATGATCTTCTCAATTGATGCCAAAAAGGCCTTTGACAAAGTGCAACACTCATTCATGTTCAAAGTCCTATAGAAAATTGGAATAGAGGGCCTCTACCTCAACCTGATAAAAAACCATCTACAACAACCCAACAGCTAGCATAATTCTAAATGGGGAAAAACTGAAGTCTTTTACTCTCCAATCTGGTACAAGACAAGGATGCCCCCTATCGCCACTTCTATTCAATATAGTTCTGGAGTCACTAGCTACAGCCATTAGACAAGAAAGAGAAATCAAAGGAATAAGAATAGGTAAAGAAGAAGTAAAACTTTCATTATTTGCAGATG
>PVJA010029381.1:0-26707 GCA_004027025.1 Myocastor coypus
AAAAAAAAAAAAAAAAAAAAAAAAAAAAAAAGAAGACAAAAAAAAAAAAAGTCGTGAAAGGAAACATGAAGATAGATCTTTTGCAAGCAGTCTAAAAGACTGAAGGAGGGGAGGGAAGGAGAAAAGAGGAGTGCCATAAAAATATTTAAGATATGTCAAGTACACACACAAAACACCCACAATCAATGTGAACAAGCTGTGTTGTAAGCATGAGTAAAAATAATAATGAGAATAATAATGTAAATTGTTAAAGGGAGATCTAAAAGTAGAAGAAAGGGTGAGGGAGATAGCTGGGTGTTCTAACTGCCTGTCTGGATAAAGCAAGGACCCAGGCTTAATCCCTGATACCACATGCAGTGCCGGTCCTGGGAGCTACTGAGTCTGAGCATAGTGCTACATGTCCATAATTCCAGAGGCTAAGACAGGAGGAGCACTCTGACTCCGAGCTTTGTAGTAAAACCATGTACCAAATAAATAAGCAGATAAATAAATAAATAAATAAATAAATAAATAAATAAATAAATAAATAGTAAAGAAAATAAAGTAATAAAAGTAGAAGGAGACCAGCAGTGGGAAGAGAAGGGAAATAGCACCAATGTGCTCTGTACACGTACCTACCTATGGTCTAGGATAAAGGTAAACTGGCTGATACTGTCAAAAGTTCTACCAAACACTGTTCATGGTTTCAAGGTAAACCGTGAGGGAATTTGACTGAACTAGTACAAAAGTTACATGTTTTGTTATTCAGGTCTTGCTTTGACTTGGTTTTAATCACCTAGCAAAAAAGTTTAGGCATGAAGCATAAAGCCAAGTTAGTATACTGAGTTGTAAAAGGCTCAAGTCAACAGCTTCCAACATTGCCAGTTCTGCTGGTAGCCTACTAGTATTATGGAATATTGGACTATACATACAATTACTTTCTCTTAGTTGAATGAAAAGAAATATTTATAACAATAGTGCTCTAAAAAGTTATTACATCTGCATCTTGTTTTCCGAACAACTACTATGAAGACAACAATAAGCGTTGTATTAAGTATGGTAGCTGTCCTACTAATATATTTTGAAATATTATCTATCTCATAGTTATTTCTTACTAAAAGTAATTAAATTAGAAAAAGACTTCTAATATAACTTCAGTTACTGCTATACTCTCTCTCAAATAAATGGTTTACAAGATAAAAAAGATTTGATAAAAATATGTGATGCAACTATTGTTAATTTGCTATTTTTGTCTTATATGTACCATATGTATTGTTTTATATCATTGTTCCTGTCTTTGTTCTTGCTATTTATTTTGCTTTTGTTTTCATTTATACAGTTGAATGTAAAATAAAATAATAATAAAAAGAACTTCTGCATAGCAAGGGAAACCATAAAGGTGAGAGAAACAGGACAAAGAAAGCAATGAGCGCACATCGTTTACACATGCCAATACCCCACAAAGAGTGTAAACGTCACATCATGAAAACATGGACTAGTGAGGAAAAAAGAGTGAGTATTGCCTGAACAGGTGCAGCTCGACCCGCAGGCGGGTGAGCAAATGAGCAGGTGCTCGACAGCCCAAAATACCAAGGAAATGCCTAGAAGCCACAATTATGTGGTCTAAATGCGCAAGCTGGCTAAAAGCCAGACTACAAGAAACAAAACAGGCAGGGGTGGGAAAATGGGGTGATGTAAAGTTAGTTCTGGGGACCTCATGGGATGTGATGGTGCCAGTTAGCATCCTGAATCTCCTACTTCAACTTGCTGATAGCCCCTGGCTTCTGTTGCTGAGTTCGAGTCCAAGGCCTTGTGTATGCTAGGCAAATATTAAAAGCATACATCTTAAGTATTCTCATGACACACACAAACACACACACACACACACACACACACACACACACAAATGGGATAATAGATATGGTAACCAAATTGCTTGTGTCATCACTTCCCGATATATGTATATAGCAAATCATCACCTTAAATTTATACAATATCATCTGTCAGCTAAGCCTCAGTAAATCTGGAAAACTTGGAAATGAAATAAAACTGATTAATAAATGTATATGAAAAGTTTAAAAAGAAAAAAGCAAACACACGCTAACAAAATGAAAGTATAAAAACGGGAAGAAATGTCAAAAAAAAAAAGTCCCATATCTTCCTTTAACACCTATCTCTGGCACATTGTGTATCTTTTAATTTTTTTTTTTTATGTTTTATAACACTTTACTCGATATTGGTCATTTATGGATATTGAACCTGTTTTCTGGTTTATTCTGTTTCATTTCATAATTTAGAGAATGGTCTACAGGATGTTCAGGGTCTCACTACTACATTGGACTTTGTAGTGATCTGCCTGCTTACATCCTCCTAAGAGCTAGCATTACTCAGATGCACCACCTAGCCCAGTCTCAATTGCTGTCTCAGTGCACCCTGGGGGCGGGGCTGGCACTGCAGGCCCAGAGACTGAACCCCTGACCCCTGTACCTGCACCTGCTTGCAGGTGCTTTAATTTGCTGAGCTATTTCATCATCTCCAGCATTTAATGTACTTTCAACATATTTATCTCAGGAAGTTGTAGGAAAGAAATTATAAATTTCTTTTATTAGTTTGTTCACTAAGCATTAGTATTGGAATCTGCTTTGTATTTAGTATAAAAATGCAGATTTTAATTAAAATACTTATAATTAAATTAATCACAAATTATATTGTCATCTAGAATAATTTGTTTATGATTTACTGATTTTTGGTAATCTCGTTTTTTCAGTAGAAATATTTTTTAGAATTCTTTTCTAAGTGTTTACAGGAAAATAAAAGCAGCTCTATAAATGAAAATTTTAAATGGGAGAAAAGAATTGATTTATTTCATAATGGATTCATTGTGTTTGATTTAGTCTTAGCCACAATATTCATCTTACTGAAATATATGCTTTCTTTGAATTGTACTATTGAATTTTGGAAATGTTAGATGCACACTTAAACAATAAAAATGAATATTTTAAATTCGATTTTTTCTGATTCATTATTCATGATTCTATACAAGGCACAGATCTTTCTTTCCTTTAAAAAAAATTGTATTAAGGCCAGGGAGATAGCTCTGTGGCCCAAGCACCTACCTGGCAAGTTCAAGATTGTGAGTACGAACACCAGTCCCGGAAAAACAAAAACAAAAAACCTTCCTTTCCCTCATTAACAAGCTAGGCGTGGTGGCACATGCCTGTACATGCCTGTAATCCCAGCACTTGAGAGGCTGAGGTAGGAGGGTTGGTGTGAGTTCGAGACCAGCTTGGGCCACAAAAATGAGCCCAAGGCCAGCCTGAACTGCATAGCGAGACACTGTCTCAAAAAGGCAAAAAAAAAAAAAAAAAAAAAAAAAAAAACAAAAAAAAAACCAAAAAAAAACCCAAAAACCAACAAACAAACAAACAAACAAACAAAACCCCAGAATTAAAATACATAAAAAATCCATTGCACATAATAATAGAAGGCTCTGGCTAGTGAATAATTCCCATTCTTCCTTCAGTGATACTGTATTCATTTTAATCGATAGAACTAACCTTATACACAAAGATTTTCAAATGTTGGAAAATGATTCTCAGTATGCAATGCATTGTAGGTTTAAAAAACAAATGAATAAACAAATCTATGGTAATGTGGTTTCATTCAACCAAAGAGAACGGTTTACTTCAGTGCTTCAATTCTAAAGTGAAAAATCTGTATTATTCTGACAGAAAGTTAATGGAATATTTAAAAACAATTTCTGTGAAAAATTTAAAGTGCTGAACTTAATTGAACATATTTGGAAATAAGGAAATGAAATAGAAGTTACAACAAGTGATACTTTCAAAACAAAGTTGTTCCAGAAGGATAACTTATAAAAACATAGTATAAATATATGCAATATTTTGAAAAAAGCACAGAAGTTGGAGATATTATTGGTTGTAATTCAAGCTATCATGCTCTTAAAAATATTTTCTAAAAGAAATATAAAGTGTAATAAACATAGATATTGCTTTTATGAGGGTACAATTCAGTAATAAAAAGAGCATCTAAGTATTTTAATTTGAAAATTTTAAACGAAGAAACTAGATTGAATTAAAACTTTCACCATTTATTTCATAGGTTTCAAGGGCCGGTGAGATAGCTCAGTGGACTAAGCACCTGCTCAGCCAAGCCCAGGGGCTGGGGTTCAATCCCTAGTACCACATGCTGTGCTGTCCCTGCCCCCAGGCACCCAGCTTGGGGGTACATGCCTGTCACCCCAGCAATGGGGAGGCTGAAAGCAGGAGGGCCACTATGAGTCTGAGCTGCATGGTGAGACCCTGTACCAAATGCATAATTAAAAAAAAACTTATTTCATAGGCTCTAGTCAATTTACTAATGAAATTAACATTAGTTAAAATAGCCTCAGCTGCTGTACTATGCTGCTTTGAGTGATGGTCTCTGTTAGTAACAATACCTCCCAATTTAGGAATCTATGATTCCTCTATCTTACAAACCATTCACAATTGTTTAAAAATTTTCCTTTACATTTGACAGAAATTTTAAAGAAGGATGAGTTATGACCATCTAAAAGCCACACGACAATTGTAATGGTTGCACATTGTGGACTAAAACATCACTGTTAGCCAATCAGAAATTTTTCCAAGGTCTACACAGAAGGATAGCAATGCATTCTGGGCTCATATTCACCTTGACAGAACACCAGGAAGCTTCTGAAATTGTGTACCATTTCTTGCTCAAGTATACTTAAAGATAGCCTTTAGTATATCCTTTGGTTCACTGGTTTTAAAATTTTGTTAATTTGAGATAAGAAATTCTTCTATGTACACATTTCCCTGGGGTACATAAGTGAAGCAAAGCGTCCGACTGCACTGCACAGGGCAGGAAGCCCAGAGCCTAGCAAACTTAGTTCAGCAGCGTTCCCTACCAACAAACCCCTAGGAGGACCCATTCTCTTCTCTCCACCCTTGTGGGTTCCAAAGCTCACATAGGAAATCACTGGTCCTACCCATGCCCTGCATTTTATGAGGCAGCTGAACCCTGAGAAATCAACTGCTCAGCTACTTTAGCTGGCTGATGACACACAGAAGGAGACCTCAGTCATTCTTCTCTCTTCTCAAGTGCAGCTGCAAAATAAGTTAAAATATAAAGTAAGTTATTAATGTTAAGATAGGCTTTGAAGTCTGTCGGGACAAATCTGACAATTCTATCAAGTTTCCTTCCAGTGACGTGCAGGTGTTCCTTGGTGCTCTTGTGGAATTGGGTCCTGGACTCTTCATGGATATTAAGACCAGTGATGCTCAATTCCGTTAATAACATGGCATAAAATTTGCATAATCTATACCTATATTATGCCTATATTATATTTGCATATATTCTATGCCTATATCTCCAATATGTATTTCAAATCCTTTCTAAAATTCTTGCAATTCATAATACAATATAAATGCTGCATAAATAACAGTGAGACTATGTTGCTTAGATAATAATGATGAAATCCCAGGTGGTGCATGCCCAGTGCTGATATACCCATTAGCTGTAGCATATGTGACGTAAGGGAAATACTAGGCGAATAATGCTCAAACTACCACTACCAGAAAGATACAGAGCTCTTGGGAAATGACTGCAGTAAAAGCTAATTGCTTCTACACGTTGCTTTATGTAAGTGGATTCAAAAGGTACTTGGAGCAAGATAAAGTTTTATTTTTTTAGAACTTCTAGAATTGTCTATGTCCAAATATTTTTGGTTTGCAGTTGGTCGAACACGTGTTGCAGAATATGAAAGATGAACTGCATGCTGAATATAGTCTCCTTAATGTGTGAAGTCTCCTCTTAACTTCTTGTGCATCTCGAGATTATTAGATGATATAGTTGAGAATAATATGCTATATCAGTTGGAACAACCAGTACTCATTATCTCTAAACTTACCATAGGGGTGGCAGTAAGGAAGCCCTGCAATTAACCTGAATTTATGCAGATATTCAGGTTTAATTATGGACATAAGGAATAACTAGAACTCTACTAACAATACACAGTGTTTTCAGGTTGGATTTCAACATTATCTTTCCTGAGTTTGGTAGTGCCAGAGTGATCAAAATCACTATTTTGGACAAATGGACTCATGGGTTTTTGCAGCCCTAGATTATAAGTAAATTAGTGTGCCAAAGTTGTTACACCACAAGTAGAGAGCTCATTTCTGGCAGAGTGATCCCGTAGAAAATCAGCCTCATTAAAGGTGGAAAAGTAAAGGCCGTAAAGGCCTGCCAAATTGTCAGGGGATTAAAGCATCTGCAAGCAGGTGCGGTGCATGGAGTTTGACTCCCGGACCTGCCATGCCAGCCCCCCCACTGGGGTGCGCTGAAACTTCAACTGAGACTGGGCATGCTGGTACCGGCCTGTAATCCCTGCTCTTGGGAGGCTGTAAACCGCCGGGTCATTATGAGTCCAATCTAGTAGTGAGACCTTGAAGACCCTGTAGACCCTTCTCTTAAAATGATTTTTAAAAAGGAGGAAAAGCACAGCAGGCTTTCTCACAGAAATAATCGAGGCAAGTACCAAACAAATGCTGTCCTCTTGCCTGTTTGTTTCTGCATACTTTCGAGAACCTCTTTTAACAACGACGTTTCATCAGTTCTTCGTAGAAATAAGGTAATGAACATGACATACTTTATTATATTTTAACTGTGTTTCTGTTTTGAACATTTTGTTTTCTGTAGAATTTTGTGCTTCTGATGATACTTTACCTTTATTAGGGTTTTATTATAGGTTCTGTAAAATCAGTTAAGACGAGGATGGAGAGATAGCTCAGAAGACTGTGTGCTTGGGCAAGCCCAGGGACCGGCATTCAACCCTCCGCACCTCGTTGGTTGCTCCCAGTGTGCGGGATGGTGTTGTATGCCTGCGATCCCAGCCTGAGGGGCCTGACAGCTGGTGGCTCACTACAGTTCTCAGCTGCAGAGAGACTTTGTACCAAAAAAAAAAAAATCAGTTCAAACTTTTAAATTTAGATTGAGCATTTACATACAATTCTGTATGTATATATACATATATATATATATATATATATATATTACAATATATAATTGCATGTACAATTGCACTACATGGTTGTATTATTAGCATGCAGAATGATAGACAGGGGAGATACATGTTACACACACTCTATGTTGTATGTGGAGCCGACGTCACATTTAATGTCATCTGAATGTAAAGCTCACTGTCTCAGACAGAAGGGAATAAGCTTGAGGGAATAGTACATAGAAACCGCTTTGCAGTGTTTCCTTGGAACTTCGCTGTTTAGTAGAAGGTTACTTCTGCACAAATCTAAAGAGGACTGAGCGCATAACAATGGGTAAAGCGTTCACCAGAAGAGCACTGACCTGAGCTAGTTTTAGGTCGCACTGTCTCAATCCTGATCACAAGCTCTGCAAATCTATAGAGTTTCCTGATATAGACTTCCTTTGTGTCGAGGTTAGCATCGTGATTTTACGGCAGGCTGATCTGTGACCGGCGGAGCAGAAAGCCATGCAGTAGGATGGGGGAAGGAGCCATGGCTGCCGTCATCAAAGAGCTGGCGAGGAGAAGGCGTGGAACTGGGTAAGAATGCTCTGGAGAGTGAATTAGTCTTAAATTCGCCTTTCAACATCACCAGGCTCAGATTCTATGAAATCCCAATAATACTTCCAAGAAGAAAATGTTTCTTTCATTCTCAAAGCACTGCCTTACAATCTGACCTACAAAGTTTCTTTAATAATCCAGGATGCAATGTAGTGGACTTAATCACTGCTCTTACCACTCCTCTTCGTCCTTGGGGTAATCAGAAAGCACAAAACAGAACCTCTGCTCCTTCCCCTCTTCCTTCTTCACAATTGAACAACGAAGTCGTCATGATCATTTGCCTCATCAATAAACATCTTCTGTATAGATTATATCACTTAAGGCGGTTGACTTAATAGAAACACCAACATAGGCAAAAAATCCTAGGCAGGTGTCAGACATTTTATTTATCTATCTATCTATCTATCTATCTATCTATCTATCTATCTATCTATCTATCTATGTGTTTGACAACCAGAACTCAGAGTGATCTTCCTGCTTCAGCCTCCCAAGAGCTGCGATTACAGGCATGCGCCGCAACGTCCGGTCTCAGTGGCTGGCTCAGCTCACCCAGGGGCGGGGCTGATCGGGCATCCGGTACCAGGGTGCTTGGCATTTGCCTAAGCAGGCGCTTAGACTGCTGAGCTACCTGGCTGGCCGCAGAGCTTTTAATTTGGGCCCAGAAGGCACAGCGTGGATGCTAATGGGAGTTTCATTTAACTGGTCTTTGCTGGTTTTAAGTATACAGACGGATGTAGGTGTATTTACGTCTGAGTTTTAACTTAAACTGTTAGCATTTTAGAAATTCACATAAGGAAAGGACTATAGGATATGAATATAAAGAAAGAAATGTGTGTGTGTGTGTGTGTGTGTGTGTGTGTGTGAAGCTCCATGATGCATTTTTATTTATTTTTTATGTATTTGGTACAGGATCTTACTATGTAGCTCAGACTCATAGTGATCCTTCCGTTCAGTCTAGTGTGACCTATGCTGTGCTGGTTTACTTTAGTGCCCTTGAGAGTGTGCAGAATGACGAAATAACCCCATGATGCCTCCGTAGAGTGTGTCTCTGGCCCTGATGCCTGACTCTTTGTGTACATATCTAAGAGTACCAGTAGCCATATAATTATATTTTTGCTTTTATGCAGAATTGTTAGTCTCTAACCCATTATCTTTTTGACCTAGGAATGGTATTTCTAAAGTGCAAGATTTCGCAGGACAGGGGTGTAATTTTTAAAGGAAAATACTTTCAAGTATGTTACCTGTTCTATCATATTTGCTTCGTTGCATTTTCTGCTCCACCATCAGCATGACCCATAATCCACACCAAAGCCGGATGTGCTGCGTTGCTGGGTGGGCTTGTGCTGGGATCCTGCTGCTGGCTGCATCTGTACAATGCTGGGCAATGCACGTTGTGGTCCCAAAACTGAGTTAAGCTTAAATATGCTTAGAGAGAAACTGTAGAGCCAGGGATGCCGCTCAGCGGCAGAAGCGTCTTCCTGGTAAGTGTAAGGTCCCGAGTTCAATGTGTGATTGAGACTGGGGGAGATGGCAGGCTTCCATAACCCCAGCACTTGGGAGGCTGAAAACAAGAGGATCATTAGGACGTCAATCTGTGTAGTGAGATCCTGGGGACCTTGAACTAAATATATGAAAAAAAAAATAACAAATGCAAAACAAAATTGTGAAGTCCTTTTTCTTGTGTCGACTTATTAGTATGTATATCATCATAATGATTTCCTTGTTGCACGAGGATTGTAAAATGATATTGCCATCATTGGTACTCGATCTTTACCTACACTAAAGTTGTTAAAAGCACAACTGTGACTGATCTCATTTCTGCAAAGATCACTCTCATTCAAAATTCCTCAGATCGTAATGTTGTGACCTCACACTTTGTCCTCTGTTCTTTTTTTCTTTTTCTTTCTTTTCTGTTTTTACTTTTTGGGCAGCTCAGCCCATGCTGGGGATGGGGCTGGTGCAGCGTGTGCTGCTGGGGTTGAGCCGCGGCACCCTGCGCGTGCCTAAGCTTGGCGCTTTTGCCTGCAGAGCTTCGTCGCCGCCAGCCCCCGTCCTCCCTTCGCCTCTCTCCTTCTTCTTTACTTGTCTTTCACGGACTCTATCAACACTTCTCCTTGCTGACCTTGGATTTCCAGGGTTAGTTCTCTGGCCCCTCTTCCCATGCTGACCACATTTTAAAAAGAGCGAAAAATAAAACAAGTGTTTCAAATTATGAATATGTTGCTTAAAATTAAATGCTTTTCAATACAATATAGTTTACTTTAATCAGTATACAGTTTGTGTAGGGGACACCAAATTTCTCTAATTTAGTGTGGCCAAAACATTATGTGGTCTTAAAAAATAAATAGATAAGGGAGAAAAAGAGGTAAAAAAAATTATGTGGTTTAGACTCTCTGCAGCATACTTTTATAATCTGAATAATACTTAAGGACTTTAAAATATTCACAACTGTATGAAAGAACATATTTGTATGACAGCATAACTCTGCATATGTATATATTAGAGAGAAAGAGAGGAAGAGAGATAAATATTTTATTCTGAATGGCACTATAATATTTTTTTCTTGGCAGAAATTATTCTTGAGGACATACTATTGTAAATAGAAATCTTACAGTTCACAGATTATTAGTGTACTCATGCCTGCTAACTTTGTCTCAGAAATACACCTAATTCTTTTCTAATTAACAAAATGTTAAATCAAAACTGGAAGATTTCATCAGTGAAATTGTTGTTCAAGATACACAGACAGGTTATCGATTTCAGAGCCATTCCTAGAAGAGTGCAGATACCCTTTTTCCTGCCTTGTGACCTGAGACCAATGATTCCTAAAATATTACTCATAAAATTGAAATGTAAATCCTTTCTGTCTCGCACTGTGTTTAGATATTTCTCTTTGGATGTCCTGCAAAGATGCTAAACTGAGCCCAACATTGGGGATCCTTTCACAGGTTCACCATGTTGAAGCGTTAAGCAGATACTGTCCCTTGGGGAGAAATACGAAAGAACTGGTATGCTAACAATCTGCAAAATAACATATCTCGTCCCCTGGCTTGGATTTGTGTTACTCTGGTGAAGAAGTAGTGGGCAACATATCAAGGTAGTGAGCAGATAGGATAATTTTACAGAAAATGGATATTTTTGTCCATTTATAGCTACGGAAATGTATCAAGTTAATGAAAATAGTTTCTACGTTCAAGCAGATTTCATTTTTCCTCTCTATGTTCTAACTAAGGTCTGCTCATGTTCATTTTTTAAAGATAACTTAAATAGGCTCTGTTTGTAGCAAATCTTACTGAATAACTATTGAAATCTATTTTATTTTTAAATTTTTATTATTATTTTTGTTGTTGTTGCTGTTGTTTTGTATTATGCTTGGCTCAGCCTGCCCTGGGGATGGGGCTGGCACAGCAGGTGGTGCCAGGGATCAAACGGCAGTCCCTGCAGTCTCTTAAGCTTTCCTAAGACAGAGCTCTAGACCGCTGACCCATCTTGCCCGTCCCAATAACTGCCAAGTTTTTACAGCACGTGGGGTGGGAGTAGCTCAGCAGATGCGGGGCATTGGCTCACAGGGGCCCCACAGAGCCAGCAGCTGGCTCTTTCCCTGTAATTCTGCTGTGTTCTCTCAGTCCCTCTCTTTTCCTTCAGCTGTTGCTCTTGCTCTTAGATTATGCTCATGTGGATGAAAATCATCTGTCCTCTCTGGTTTGCTTCAGTGTTCTTTTGCTTTCTTTTTCATCCTGTTTCTCTTGTCTTTGCTCCAGTTTTGCAAACTTTGGTGATCATTTCTAGCCTTAAAATCTTTCCACTACAGGACCTGGGGAGATAGTTCAGTAGAATAAATGCTAGCCTGGCAAGTGCAAGGGACAGAGTTCAATCCTCGATTCCGAAAAAAAAAAAAAAAATGTACAGTGGACTAATGTGCCTGCTCAGGCAGACACAGGGTCCTGTGTGTGATCCCCTGGCATGGGTGCCTGCGCTGCTCTTGGGGCACGCTGAGACAGCAACTGAGTCTGGGTGTGATGCGCATGCGTACAATCTCAGTGTTTGGGAGGCTGAAAACAGTAGGATCACTATCAGGCTGATCTGTGTAGTGAGATGCTATATTAAACTAGCCAAAATAAGGTAAAATTCATCCTTCAAAAGGAAACTCATTGCATTGTATATGCTAAGTTTTGTTACACAACTGTAGATCTTTCTCCAATTGTTAAATCACAGTTTATCAGTTGCTAGCATAAGCTTAATGCTGGTGGTATGGCCTACTGTACTACTTTACCCAAGATGACATACACATTGTAATCAGTTTTTCTCCCTCATGTGACAGCCTTGTGATTGTCTGGGGTCATAACTATCACCATAGTCCGGTATCAAAAGACGGGGTTCAGAGTCAAGGACAAATCCAGAGCAAAAGATAAAAGAAATCTGAATCTACACACTAGAACTTTCTTAAATATAGCAGCAAAAGTGAAAAAAAAAAAAAAAAAAGGATGTGGTTATAAAAAAATAATACCTCTCGCAGGTGAAAAAGAATGGTGATCAAAATCAAATAGGGAGCCGGGCGTGGTAGCTCACACCTGTAATCCCAGCACTCGGGAGGCTGAGGCAGGAGGATTGGTGCGAGTTCGAGACCAGCCTGGGCTACAAAAGTGAGCTCAAGGCCAGCCTCAACTGCATAGCAAGACCCTGTCTCAAAAAAAAAAAAAGACAAAAAAAAAAAAAAAATCAAATAGGGGTGACACATTTACATTGAAAGACCTACCTAATGCCCCATTATCACAAATAGCTAGGCCAACTAGAAAAAAAAAATCAATAAATATTAGAAGCAAACCAAATCTGTGAACAAATAGACAGTAGATGTCTACTGAGCATTCTGCCCCACAATACCAAAGAAGAAACCTATTACCCAACTGTACGGGGAACATTCTCCAAAACAGACCACACAGGGCTGGGGAGATAGCTCAGTAGAATAAGCACTTGCCTGGTAAATGCAGGGATCTGAGTTCAGTCACCGGTCCTGCAAAATAAATAAATAAATAAATAAATAAATAAATAAATAAATAAATAAATAAATAAAATAAAATAAAATAAATAGACAAACAGACTGCACACTCACCCGTATACCATGCTTAAGTAAATGCAGAGGAATTGAAATAATCGCATGCATATTACCTACCCACAGTGCAGTGAAGTTAGAAAGCAGTAGTACCAGGAATCATGAAAAATACATAAGTACCTAGAAATTGAGTAATGGCCTCCTGAACAACTAACGGATCACAGAGGAAATTAAAGAAGAAATTAATCAGTACCTACAACTACATGATAATGCTATCATAAGATAGTGGAACTTATGGGACACAATAAAAACAGTCCTCAGAGAGAAGTTTATGGTAGTGAATTCTCATCTCAGGAAATCAGAAATACCTCATAATGACTGAATGCATTAATGTACCTGGATAAAAAGTCAATGCTGAAGAGTCAATACTGTTCCTGCAAACAAATAACATCTCAATGGGACAGAAATCAAGGAAATTATATTTTTCATAGTATCACAGAAAAATGAAATACTCGGGGATCAAACAAAGGAATTAAAATTCACAATTAAAAATTATAGTACTCTGAAAAGGAAACTGCAAAAAATTTCAAAAAATGGAAAGATATCCCTTGCTCATGACTGCAAAAAACCAACATATTAAATATATGGCCTCATTCCCAAAAGCTGTGTGCAAATTTAATGTAATATCCACATCAAAATCATTAGCATACTTCATGGACCTAGAGAAAATAATTTAAAAATTAATTTTGAACCAGAAGAAGCTTAGAGTAGCCAAAACAATACAAGCCAACAAAGTCAAGGCAGGAGGCACCACAGTCACTGACTTGAAATTATTCCGTAACTCTACTGTGGTAAACCTGGCATGAAACTGGAAAAAGCTGGCCTTAGACTTAGTGTAATATATTAGAAGATTCAGAAGCAATGCTAAGCACACTCGGCTATTTTGTCCTTGATAAAGCAACCAAGAATGTTCGCTGGAAGAAAGGTAACCTCTGTAAAAAACCATGCTGGAAAACTGGGCTTCCACATTCAATACTAAAGCTAGATCCAAGTTTCTCACTATGCGTTAAGCTAAAATTGAAATGGGTCAAAGATCTAAATATCAAAACAGAAACATTCAATCTGGTTGAAGAGAGAATCGGTACAAATCTTGAAGACATAACTATAGGGCAAAGGGTGCGTGAAAAAAAAATATCAGTGGCACTGGAAATACTATAGAGAATCAACAGTTAGGTTCGTATCCTGCATTTGATCTCAGCCAAAGGCTAAGAAATGATCATTCTATTCAAAGCACTATGAAGAGCAGAAAACAGAATAAGAATAAACAAACAAAAAACAAAACAAAACAATAGACTGAGAACATAATCCACAGAGCGGGAAAAGGCTTTAGCCAGTCATCCCTCAGAAGCCTGATGTCTACAACATACAAAGAATTGAAAAGCAATTTTGGCACCCAAGTTTAAAGACCCAATCCAAAATTGAGCATCTGGGGTGAAAATGCATTTCTCATATAGCAAGTAAATGTATGAAAAAAGGAATCAACATCATTGATCATTGGAGAAATCCAAATTAAAACAACACTGGGATTCCATTTCACTTCAGAAAGACTGGCTTTCGGAAGAAAATGCAATAACGAAAAAAAAATTGAAATAACAAATGCTGGAGGGGCTGTCTGGAAATAGGAATACTTACCTACCATTAATTGGGGTGTAGACAAGCATTGTGGAAATCACTGTGGAATTTACTCAAAACTTTATAATTAGAAGTCTAATTTAACCCAGCTATTCCCCTTCTAGGTACCTTCTTAGAAGAATTAAAAACATCATACCACAACAATGAATGTGTAAACTATGCTTATAGATGCATAGTTGATAAAAACTAAATCTTGGAACAGCCCAAATGCCCATCAACTGAAGAACAATTTAAAAGCTTGTAGTTTATTTTATACAGTGGAGTATTACTCAGCTAGATTGGACTTGTAGAGATCCACCTGTTTATAGCCTTCCGACCAGTCTGGGCTACAAAAGTGAGCTCAAGGCCAGCCTCAACTGCATAGCAAGACCTGTCTCAAAAAGACAAAATAAATAAATAAATAAATAAAAAATAAATAAATAAATAAAAATTAAAAACAGTAAATCTGGCCTTACTCAGGAATAAGGACTCTCAAGTGTTGAAAAGCGGCACAAAGCTTGTAAAGATGACAGAACTGTACTAGAGAAGGAGCCGGAGCACAGGCACTGCCTGAATTTGAGAGCTTTTTAACTTTCCCAAGGTGTACCCCACCCTGCACCCCACAGGTATTTGCAATAGATAGAGATGAATCAGTGGATGGTTGACAGATGTTCTAGAGGGATTAGTTCACATCTGTAATGGGATAGTGGTTTTCAGGAGAACAAAAAAAAAAAAAAAACACAGAAGTACAATTTTAAAAAAGTAAACAAAATGTTACTAATATATAATCCAAGTAGTCATTTGTGGCGGGTTAGTGTGCTGATGTGGTGCCTGCCTGACAAGCGCAAAGTCTTGAGTTGGATTCCTGGTTCCGGAAAAAATAACATGGTATGATGTAAAAAAAACAAAAACAAAAACAAAATAGATGTAAGCAATATAATAACTTGGATAATAGAGCACTCTAAATATACTGTTCCACAGATTCATCAGGAAACATACATCGAAATTTTCAAATCTCTGTCAGCACGCCATGTCTTCTGTTGTAGAATAGGACAATATCTTCAAAATATGCAGTGGTAATATTACCAGTGTTACGCTGAAATAGTACAACAAGAGCCATACAGGCCTTGGAGATACTACCAGACCATGCTATCCCAAGAGATTATGTCTTAAAAGAAAACTGATAGTAAAATAAATGTCACCTTCTCTTAGTCATTTCTTGTTCAATTTTAAAGGAAAGATGCAAAAAGACTTTCTATTATTGGCATTAGCCGTGCAGGTACTATAAAACTTTTCTTTCCCCTCTATATAAAAGATGGTCATGTTAAATTTTATTACTGTTTCAACACGCCACAATGATGTGCAGTGATTACGCGAAATGATCTTAGTTTAAACCTCAGCGTAGCTTAAACTAGTTCTAGTGAAGTAGTGAAGTAGTAAAGGAAGATTTTGAGAGTCAACTCAAAGCAAGGCCATCAAAAAGTATATAGCTGTTCTTATGAAGTAGCCTGAAATATGTGAGAAGAAATATCACATTTTAACTAAATTGGGTCTTCAAGATAGTTTTCTAGAATGCTTTAATAGATATATGTTTCTTGGCATGCTGCATACATGGTATATTATTAATGAAACATAATTCAATAAATACGTATTTCAATCATTGATGCTCGGATTTATATTATAGAATATCTGACGGTAACTAGCACAGTTCTTTCAGTGCAGCTGCCTTAATACATATAATTTAATTTAATGTGTCCCTGTCTCCTTCATATTGAAAAGTAATGTAGGTTTATATGTTGTGTATGCTTTGTTAAGTTTTATGAGTTAGGCAATATAAAGGTGTAAGAGGAGAATAGATTCAAGAACATTAGCAATGTCAAACTGAATGGTAAGAAGCATCATACAGTTTTATAAAACTAATCATTTTCCAGTAGCCCTAAGGCTTTAATAGTTTGGAGGTAGTTTCTTTAAATTTCTTTTAAAAAATGCGTAGGAAATGGTCCATCGAGAGGGTTAAGAAAAAAATTCCCTGAAGTTCATAACAAACTTTCTTTCTTTCTTCCTTCCTTCCTTCCTTTCTTTCTTTCTTTCTTTCTTTCTTTCTTTCTTTCTTTCTTTCTTTCTTTCTTTCTTTCATCTTTCTTTCTTTCTTTTTTCATCTTTCTTTTTCTTTCTCTCTTTCTTTCTCTCTCTCTTTCTTTCTTTCTTTCTTTCTTTCTTTCTTTCTCTCTCTCTCTCTGTCTCTCTCTCTCTCTCTTTGTTTCTTCCTTTCTTCTTCTCTTTCTTTTTTTCTGGCATTAGGGATTGAAGTTGGGGGACCTTGCGTCTGCCAGGCAAGTGCTTATCCCACTGAGCTATATCCCTGGTCTCCTGAAACTCACAATTTCCTTAAATTTAAAACTGGAGATCTTGAAACAGAATATGGTTCTAGAGACAGGCATAGCTGAGGCCCAGGGACTTTGAAATCTGACACATTTTGATCATAAAATCCATTCAAAAAGTTTGTTGGATGCATAAATAATTACAGAATGAGCCTAAAAACACAAAACCAGTATCCCTGAGCGAAACAATACAAACCCACTAAGTTACAGAACCAAACTCTCCTGAACATGACCTGCTGTTTCCTGCCACTTCGTCTCTTTAGCATGTGCTTGTTGAGCCTCTGGTGTAGCCTGCAGAATATAGTACATTTTGTAGATTCAGAGATGAAAAGTAAAAGGTTTTTATCCTCAGGAAGCTTCTGCAGGGAAAAGAACGGGAAACGTAGCTTGATGAAAAGCACTGAACTGGAGGGCACTGTGACAGAAGAAAGCGGGAGATTGAATCCCATGAAAAGAAGTGATGCAAGTCACGTGGGTTACGTGCGTAGGAAGTCCTTCCTGACCTCTCTTTCCTTCAGAACAAAAAGCAAAGTCTTAGTGTCCTACCTGCTTTGTCATTTGCCTCTACTTCTGTCTCTCAAAAGAACTTCCATCTATTTATGACTCATGCCAGGCAAGGGAATTCTAAAGAATTTGACATATGCTCTTGCTTTTACCTTATCCTTCACTTTGAATCTCTGACAGAAACATATGTCACCCACTCTTCCACTCACTATTTTCTGATCCACGCCTACATATCACCATTAAACCATTCTGGAGTTCACCAAAATAACACTTCTGCGGATGGCTAGATGGCTCAGCGGTCTAAAGCGCCTGCTTAGGCAAGGTTAAGTCACCACAGGGACCTCGGTTCAATCCCTGGCACCACATGCTACGCCAGCTCCACCCCCAGGGCGGGCTGAGCCAGCCATAATGTTAAAAACAGAAAAACCAAACCAAACCAAAACAACAGCAACCACAAAGAACACTGCTGCCTTTTCCTATGCCCACACATTTCATTATATTGATCAGGTAACAGGAGCCCAGAAATGTGTCATGATTTCAGGTAAGTGACAGGGAGAAGGATGTCTGAGCTATAGTTAGCACACAGGAGTCCAGAGTCAGATCCAACATCTTCACTTCCTTATTTGACTGTTTCCCTGTTAATGAAATCCAAGAAATTTAGTACAGTGACATGGAGAATTTTAAAGGGTCATCTCTAGGCTAAGAGAGAATGATGGACAGCATAGTGGACGAATGAGGGGTGGGGTGAGAGAGAGAGGGTCTGAGCATGCGCTATGACTCCACTGTGATTGGCTCCTGAGGCTTCATGTGGGAGAGGCTTGGTCCCAACATGTTGGAATTAATAGGTGATGGACATTTAAGAACCGGGACCTAGTGGAAGACAAGTAGACTGCTAGGGCACCACTCTCGTGAAGACAGTTATAATATTTTAAGGAGTTCATTGCCAGAAATGCAGGTTGCTGTAAAAGTAGGTGTCCCATGCACTTTGCCACTTCTGCATAAGACGATTTCCAGGGTTGCTTTCTCCACGAAGTTGTTGCTGTTGTTTCCTTTTCTTTTAATTTGATGTGGTGCCAAGTTGCTCAGCCCCCAAAGTTATGACTCAAATGAAGATCTTTTCTTAATAAAGTACTCAGCCTCAGACATTGTATTATAGAAAAACAAAATAGTCTAAGATCATGCTAGAGCTATTGTTAGCTATGGTCTAGCATGACTAACACAAGGAATATCTCCAAAATATTGAATTTCATTTACTTTGGGACAGGGTTTCACTATTTAGTCTATGCTAGTCTTGAACTGCTTGTGTAACTGAAGCTGGCCTTGAACTTATAGCAATCCTCCTGCCTCAGTCTACTGCGTGTTGGGATTACAGATATGTCCCACCATGCCGAGCCTCCAAAATATGAAAAGTAAATAAATAAATAAATAAATAAATAAATAAATAAATAAACTGTTTCACAGTAGGAATCTACCTTTTAAACTAGGCAACCTTCATCTAAAACAGTACTGGCAGCAAGAATAAAAAAAAAACAGAAAAGGTAAGGTAGAAATACTATCTGCCTTTGCTCTCTGTAGAATTTTCACACTTCATGCATGTGACAAGAGAACACAAAGTAAATTAGTAAATACAAGCAATACTACACTTTTAAGAAATTATACATCTCTTCATAGTGAAAGGCAAAATATTTATGTGACCAGAAGACGAACACAAGTGCACACATCTCTTCAAGGTATCTTTTGCATTTTTAAAATCTGTTTCAGCCAATAGTTACAGACATTAAATTTAGAGCCAAATTTTAAAATTTCAAGGCCAAAATTAATCAGTAAAAAGGGAGAAGACAACTTATTTCACTACAGTGCATTTGAAAATAAATTATAATAAATAAAATTATAATAAAGAAAATTTATGATTACCAGTAAGCACTTAAATTGGGTTAAACTGGCCACATTGTTGTGGAGCACCAAGATAGTGCAGTAGCGAGCAACAGAGAAGGAGCGTCTGCCAGAAAGATGCTTGAGTATAGCGCCACGAAGAAGACAAGAAGGAGAGAAGTGGTTCCTGGAGCTGAGGAAGGTTATGAAGAGGGAAGTGAAGCCCATGGGAGAATAAATAGAGGAGCTTCAGAGAAGAAGGAGAAGCCATGCCTTCTCCTGGACAAGGGGCATGCTGCATGAGAGGAGACACTCAGACCTGGGACACGTGGTGAGCGAGAGCGAAGCCGGAGGCCTCCACAGAGAAGCAGGGAGGGGTACAGAGAGTGGGAGGGTGTGCACTAGCTGGGGGTGAGTGATGAGGGCTCAGTCTTCCTATGTAAGCGGGCGATTGGCTGGGAGTCATACTGGAGCGCGTTCACTGAGCTCAGAACTTCGAGTGGCTACTGGCTCCATCTACCAGCTCCTAGCTAGGCTCAGGCTCTCAGCAAATGCGCTGGCAGCTGCAGGTGGATGCGTCTGGTCTTGGCCAGAAGGTGTAGGCTTGCTAATCTTCCACCCTGCCAAAAAGCTACTTCTGGGTTACGGGGATGAATCAACGTGGAGCTGAACTGTCTCAGCATATCTACCAGTGAAAGCAGAGACAAATCTGGAAGTAGACATTTTTCTTCTCTTACTCTCTCTCTCTGTCTCTCGCTGTTATTCTCTTTCTCTGTCTGTCTGTCTGTCTCTGACTTTGTCTCTGTGTCTATCTGTCTATCTGTCTCTCTTTTGTTGTTGTTGTGGTGATGGCGATAGTTTATAATTTTCTTTTCTTTTTTTTTTTTTTTTTTTTTTTTTTTTTTTTTTTTTTTTTTTTTTTTTTTTTTTTTTTTTTTTTTTTTTTTTTTTTTTTTTTTTTGTTTAAGTTTTTCTCCTTCATTGTTTGATACTGTTTTTATGTGAGTGTGAATGTGGTTTCTACTCCTTGCGGTGGTGGTTCTGTTCTGGCCTTTTTAAAATTTCAGATGTGTGTTTCTACTAATGTTAACTCAGTTACTGCTATACTCTCTCTCAAGTAAATCGTTGGTTAATAAAAAGATAAGAAAGGAAATTAATTGAGAATAAGAGACTAGGCAAAATACTATAGGCTTGGCAGGCTACAATTTTGTATATACTTAGATTTCTAAATGTCTGTGTAAAAATGTGTAACTGCTTTTATCATATTCTGTAGAGATCTAGTAGAATATCAATCATTGAAGTAAAATACCAATGTGAAGCTAAGTCTAAGATGCTTGTTACTTAGAAAGGCAGTGATGTTGAGCTCAAGTACCTATGTTATAGTGTAACTGTATCAAGAAGTTTCTCTGCTGGAAGGTTGAGAATATAAGTTAACAGACCAAAAATTGGGGAAAAGAAGGGCTACGAGGATGGCCATCCTTTCGGCTCTAGCCCTTCAAGGTCAGTGAGGACGCAGGACATAAAATAACCTGTGCTGTAACATCCTATAACTCAGTGGTTTCCCAAATTTTCTGGTCAGAGAGGTTAGAGAACCTCAGAGGAAAGGGATCAGTGTAGTACAACATGCCTAGGGAGAGTCACCTAGGGAGAAAACATTCTGTCAGGTTTTCACAGAGAGCAAACTGGTGAAGCAGTGGCCGTGACTCGTCCCAAAGTCTGACACTGGCAATAGCTCTGCAAAGCGCTGCACATGGTTCCAAAGTTAATCCTGAGACTTGACCTTGGAAAATGCAAGTGATGACCTAATTATTAAAACAAAAACATTGCAACTTCTGGAAGATAGAACAGGTAAAACGCTTAAAGACATTGACAGAAACAAAGATTTCATTAATAAAACCCTGATTTCATAGGAATTAAGCCTAAGAAGTAACATTGGATCTCATCTTATTAAAAATGATTTTTCATAGCAAGAGAAGCCTAAAAGAAAGAGAAGGAACAGTCCAAAACACGGGAACGGTATTTGCCTACTGTTCTTCAGACAAAGGATTACCGTCAAGAACATAAGAAAGTCTCAAAAAGGTCAGAGCTCCCAAATCTAAAGATCCAACCCAGAAATGGACATCTGAGATGGGTATTCACTTCTTATATGAAGAAAATCAAAGCAATTAATAAATATATACAAAAATTGGTCTACATCACTAGTCATTCAAGAGATACAAATTAAAACAACCCAGACATTCCATCCTATACCAGAAAGCATGATGATTATCAAGAAATAAACCAATAAATAATGCTGGAGGGGCTGTGACAGAAAAGGAACCTTCTCCACGGCTAGCAGGAGTATAAACTTGTGTAATCACTGTGGACATCAGTGCGGAGACTCTTTTCTTATTTTAAGTTGTGTTGTATTACATTATGTTATATTACTTTATTTATTTCATTTTATTTATTTGCTACAAGGTGTTGCTATACAGTTTAGATTCAGTGAAACTAACAAATACTTTTTTTAAATTTAAAAGGGTTATTTACTTTTAGTAGGTATATCTTTGGGCTTACCAAAAAGTCTACTTATTTGTGTACTTGGTACCAGGTCTTGCTACATAGCTTGGTCTCTGTGATCCTCCTGTCTCAGCCTCCCCAGGCCTGGGATTGCAAGCATTTGCCATCATGCACTTTTTAAAATAGCTTTTTAAATGTCACTTGTAAAACACCTTAATTTGGGGCTGGGGAGACAGCTCAGTAGAATAAGCACTTCCCTGGCAAGTGTAAGGACCATAGTTCACTCCCTGGTTCTGCAGAAAAGAAAGAAAGAGAAAGAAAGAAAGAAAGGAAGAAAGAAAGAAAAAGAAGGAAAGAAAGAAAGAAAGAGAAGGAAAGAAAGAAAGAAAGAAAGAAAGAAAGAAAGAAAGAAAGAAAGAAAGAAAGAAAGCAACTTCATTCTTCAGTTGTCCAGTAATAAGACATAAATCTATGTGAGAAAGCTTTATAAAATCCAGTATAGATCTTGTGATTGCTAGAGAATTTGATGTCAGCCACAAATCTATTAAATAAATAGATATCATAGATTAAATATTCCTACTGTATACCATTATGATCTTCATGTCAGTTTTTTTTTTTTTTTTTTTTTTGGTCTTTTTGAGACAGGGTCTCGCTACGCAGTTCAGGCTGGCCTTGAGCTCACTTTTGTAGCCCAGGCTGGTCTTGAACTCGCATCAATCCTCCTGCCTCAGCCTCCCAAGTGCTGGGATTACATGTGTGAGCCACCACGCCCGGCTCTTCACGTCAGTTTTATTTTGCCTTTGCACTGATAGTTTGATTCTTTGAAAAGACAGTTTGTCCATATTGTGTTCCATCTTTTGATTTCACTTACAAAGTACAACTAGTAAAAATAAGTTTTGAAAGAGGTCACCCGTGGGCAAAATGTCAATAGCGCTGCAGGGCAACATAAACAGGTCAGAACCACTTTATTCACTGCAGTTTCCCCAGTGGACTGTGTATTTTGTCTAATGAAAACAAAACAAAAAAAAGGTATATAGCTGCACTGTATCAATTACTACACTCATATATCTGTGTGAACGTAAGAAATGAGAAAGTATAGGGGCTCTTTGTGTCAGGATACATAGACAATAAATATCAACAGACACTTAAAAAACACCAGTATTACCATAGAAAATTGTACTTATGTTTTCATAGGAAAGATGACCCTATTAATGCCAAAATAAGATGAAATTGGCTACTGATCATAAAGTTTTCAACATTCATTCAAAGACCTTCTGATAGTATTATGAAGTCAAGAATTATGCCTATTTTTTATTTCCTCTGTATTGGAATTCATTAATACAATTAGTGTAAACTGGACCTACAGATCTTCCACCAGGTAAAGAATATATTTTTGAGCTGCACCCATTCATTTTCCAGATAATTTATTTGTGCCTTACTGAGGGAACCTAGTGACTCTCGGGTTTAAATGGAGAGCTCTCAAAATATGAGACCATAACTGTATCTTGAAGTTTGATTAACTACTGAATGCAGCATGCAATGTATTAATTATTGTTACTCTTCTATTAGCCTGACTTGAACGCCTGCTTTATTTTATTTCCCATTTCTTCTTCTTCTTCTTCTTCTTCTTCTTCTTCTTCTTCTCCTTCTTCTCTTAAAGAAAATGACGCTTTGGAAGACCATCCTTGACTCAGATGTGCATCTCTCTATAGCTTGTGACAGTTCACACCCATGATATAGGCCATCACTACTCTGTAAGCCAAGGGTCTGAGAGGTACCATGCAGTCTTTGTCAACAGGGAGAGACTGCCCAACTACAGGAGGAACTTTGTCTGTGGCAGATGGGTCCTGGAACTATCAGAAGCAGCTGCTCAAAAGTACAACAAAATCTTAATTCTTGTGTGATTTTATCTGTGATTAGCATTTGGAAGCCAATTCAGCCCTAACCCATTTATCAGCAAACTACCCAGTCACTGGGATTATGTGTTTCAGTACTGATGGAATTATCAGTCTGAGTAGGGCTGGGACTATGGGTGTGGTCTAGGGCGGATATTCTGAGGCAGAGAGCCTGACAGGAATATAAAGAGAGACAGGGAGACAGACTAGAGCTATTGTTCTGCTGCCGTGAGAGCTGTTGCTCTCTGTTGCCCTGTTTCATTGGCTATCTCTGCCACCATTTTGTTGCTATTCCACCGCCATGAACTGGATGCTCTGTGCTCTATTCCACTCAACCTTGAGCCAGCCAAATATGGACTGAAACCTTCACAAACTGTGAGCTAAATAAACCTTTCCTTCCTTCATTTTGAGTGCCGGGAATTTGTCCCATCAATGAGTGAAAAGTAACTAAGACAACTACTTTGGTAGTAAGATTTTGAAATGATGGATTATGTTTTAGTTTCAATTTTAATTGTTGTTTTTTTGCCATTTTCAACAATCTACAAAGTTGTACTCATTTAACAAACAAATTGAAAAATGTTATTAAAGAGTTACTGACAAAATTATAAAAGGGAGATAGGCTGTCTGTGGAGTAACCAATTTTGGAATAAAGATGCGATTCACCTGAAAACATGAAAAATAATTAGCTAGGTATAGCTTATTACATGAAGGGGCACAATTTGCAATTTGAAATGAGTGTGCTTTCTCGCAGACTGATTTAAGATGAATCATCAAGAACTTCCTTTTGCTGTTTCCCAGGGTCTCCTTTGTTTAGGAACTTCTCCTGCAGAGAAAACAGACTTGAGACACATCAACCCTCTACCACATCAGTTCCGCTGCAGCAAAAATGAAGAACTTTCTTGTTAAAAAAAAAAAAAAAGAAAAAGAAACAAAAGAAAGAAAATTCATCTCCATTCTGGAAATTTCCACTTGAAGAGTGCTTGGGATGCTTTGTTTCTTGACGAAACAAACAATGAACTGTTTTGTAACATAGAGAAGATCTATGTTGGACTGAGATTGCATAATGGGACCTCCTTTGCTGTCACATTTTCTGGTGTGGTGTCATTGTACATTTGTGAAAATAAATAACAACCTAATTTATGAATATGCAAGGCTAGGGCAGCCTTGTAAGAGTGGGTCCAGTTGCTGCCAACTGAACCAACATAATTGCAGTACATCATCTAGAGGACAGCAGATGGCCACGCAGCAAAATGTTTGTCAAGGCATTGCCAGGAGCTTCTGAAGGGTCACGACCTGTAGAAATGTCCTGACCTTGCTTAAGGCCAGAGTTTCTTCTCTCTGGTCTGTCAGGTGAATGAACAAGAAGTAGGAAACCAATTTTGCTTTCTGACTAATTAAGCCCATAAGTCAGCACCTCAGGCCTTGGCCCAATTTGTTTAGCTAAATTGCCTGTCTAGACACAGGCAGAGGTAACTTTATTCATTGTCCTTCATGAATATTTGCTGCTTTAATATTTTAAGCAGTTTGAGGAGAAACAACTTGATATGTTTTATCTTCTTCCTGCTAAAACAATTTGATCTTTGTCTAAATGACATCAAAATCAAATGTTAAAACGTATTTTAAAGACAGGAATGTTAAATAGTTATATATAATGATTCAGACTTAAGTTTCTCTGAAAACCAGTGTCAGAGTGGTTAGGTTATCTACTGGATATTACATTAATATTATTAGATAAGTAATATTTGCAGATGCACTTGACTGTTTTGATGTAAGCAAATGTATCCCATAGATGATTGACCATTTATGTATAATCTGTTGTCTGGTAACTGACCGAATTTCCACTCCAGGTGTAGATCAAAGGTGCAGTGTTTGTTGTTTTTATTTGTGTTTTGTAAAGAGATTGAGTGTAAGGACCTCTTTACTGAACCACATCCAAAGCTCTATTGTGTGTGTGTGTGCTATGGCTGTGTCTACATGTACCCCCCCAGGCCCCAGGCAGTCATTATTGGGGCTTGTCACAGGCGACTGCAGCTAGAGTGTATGAGGCTGGGATTGGTTTGTGCTGCAATGTTAAGATCAAGCGCATCAGTATTAAGAGTGTGATTGCTACCTGTGCCAAGCTGCCTGGAGGTGACAGAAGGGCTACAAACAGCTGTGGTCATCCTTTGCTCAGTTGCTATTCTTGGGTGCTGCCTGACAGGGACCGCTTCTCCCTTTCCTTCTGCCATATTGTTTTACCTTGAACCCAGCTGATGGCGAGCTGCAAACTCTACAAACTGAATGTTAAAAAAAAAACCCATTTCTCTCCTCATACACTGAGTGTTGTATATGTCGTCTCAACAAGGAAAAATGTCGCTATGGCAATGTGTGGGTCAGGACCTCACTAAGTCCCACAGGCCTCGCTTGCTCTTAGAGCTTTCTGCCCGCTTCAGCCTCCCAGAACATAAGTAATTTTTTGAAAGTGATTTCGAACTGGACAACATTATGTTAAATGAAATGAGCCAAGCACGAAAAGGTGAATCTTACATGACAGCGCTTAGGGGCCCTAAAAATGGAGCTCACGGAAAGAGAAAACAGAAGCGATGGTTAGCGGCACCTGGGAAGCGAGGACAGAGCAGATGGGAAGAGCGAAGACATGTGTGAAAGGCTCCCAAATTCCATCTACAGAGAAGCACTTTTCAAGCACTCAAGCATTAGTGATCTTTTGCCCAAAATGATGCTCACAATAAATAATGCACTGCACGTTTAAAAATTTATTAAAAAGTGGACTTCAAAAATTTTCAACAGAAAATAAGGAGGTGAAGAATTTGTTAGTCTGTCTTAGTCATAACTCAAAGTATGCATGAAAACACCACATTGTAACATAGAAATACTTTTATAAATTAGAAAATTTAAGAATTAAATCCAAATAATTTACATAAAACTTGCTGTGGACGTCTTAGTCGCCTTGGGAAGCATGTTACTCCTGTGCCCCAACCTCTGACTTTACCACATTTTTGCAGCCCACTTTGTTTTGTTTCACAGATGTTTTATGTGTGTATACATGCCTCCACTTTTACCAAGACAATGGCTTGACTTGTCCTTATTAGCAGGGAGACTCACTCCTTACCAGATCTTTTCTCCCACCGTTTCTTTTACTTTCCACTATCCAAGCTTTGTTTTTTTTTTTTTTTTTTTTTTTTTTTTTTTTTTTTTTTTTTTTTTTTTTTTTTTTTTTTTTTTTTTTTTTTTTTTT
>PVJA010029382.1:0-26703 GCA_004027025.1 Myocastor coypus
AAATAAATAAATAAATAAATAAATGCTCATGTAGATGTGTCAGTAGTTACCAGTGGCCTCACTTACAAACTGGAGAATACTCAGTGTTTTCCCTTGATTTGACAGTTCATGTGCTCCAAGTATAAAGGGCCAATTTATTTGAGACATTACCCAATAGCCATAATAGATTTAAAAAGATTAAATCCCTATGTTTAAGAGATCTCTGCTAATAGACCAACAAAACATCCTGACTAGTCTCTTTCCAAAATATTAGATGTCAAATCAATTGCATATAAAATGCAGAGCTCCCAAGATCCTATCTTTGTTATTGTTAAAGTCATTACTGTTTACTTGGTAAAAATCATTTTGACTATATTCACAATTATCCTGCTGATGTTACTATTTGGCACATGTGGAGGCTGGGGAAATAGCTCAGGGGCACAAGTGTCTGCCTGGCAAGTGCAAGTCCTGAGTTCAATCCCTGGTTCTGAAAAAACAAAAACAAACCATATATACATACATACATACATACATACATACATACATACATACACTATTTGACCCATGTGTTTAATAGTTTCTTTGGTTTTGTCTTCTCCAGACTTATAGTGATTCCACCTACCCAGGATAAAAATGCCTGGTGTCTATTGAAGGCCTTTAGATAGGACCTCTAGAGAATGTCTCTGACTGCAGGTTCACAACTATGACCCCTTTCAGGCTAAGAAAGCCAGAGCGGTCATCAGTCATGCTTCCCTCATGGCAGTTCGGGTTACTTCTTCTGAGGGGAGAATGTTGTAGGCAGCTGAGTTAGATAAAAATCTTATAGACAGTCAGACAGAGTGAGGTCCTCAAGGAGACAAGATAGAAGACAAGATGACTATATAGCTTTACAAGAGGCAGATACCCCTGCTGTGGACCAGACCTCAAGACAAAAGAAGAAACAAAAGTAGCTACATACTTCCCTAGGAATGTTCATCAGGGATTGATATTCTAAATAGGTATCAATCACCTTAGAAGAGCCTAAATGAGTCAATAGTCCAACCCCCACCAGGAAGAGACCCTGTTCCTATTCAAGCCTGCTTGCTATGTGACTCCTTCCCCACTCAGTATTGGCTTTAATCAATTTTATCTCAACAATAGTGCTTGTAACCTCATGCCCACTTAAACGAGTTTCCATGCTTTCCACCTTAGACCCACCCAAATGCATGGTTTTACACTATAAAAGTCCCTGGGAGAGATAGCTTCTGGGGAACCATGCACTCAGGACCCCCCCCACCTCCTGTCCCTCTCTCAGACAAAAGCTTTCTTTTCCCTCAATAAGTATGTTCTGCTCATTACCTCTGTTTGTTCCTAAAATTCATTCATTGGTTTCAGAGCATATGAACTCATCCCAGGTACTTTTCAGGTTGGGAGATCAGTTTTCCTTATATCCTTTGGAGGTTCCCTATTGGAGGTCATCCACTCTAGATCAGTTTTTTCTTCCTGCATTACTGGGAAGATAGCTTGACAGTCTAATTCCCTGCCTGGCAAATGGAAAGATCCAAATTTAATCCCTAGTATCACATGCCATGCCAGCACATAGCAAGACCCTGTATCAAACAATAAACAAAAATAATAAAATAACTAAATGTCCAAGCAATATTATCATTTTCACTGATCATCTGACAAGATCTTTTGAGGTAGTTCATTATTTACATTTCCTGTGATATTTATCACATATCACACACATGGTTAGAGTTCAAAATTGGAAAATCTTTCTTTAAATTTTATTTATTTATTTTTTTCTTGTTACAGAAACTTTGTTTGTTTATTCACTCATTTTTATGGCCACTCAGCCCATCCCGAGGGCAGGGCTGGCGCAGCATGTGGTGCCAGGGATCGAACCATGGTCCCTGAAGCCGCACAAGCTTTCCCAAGCAGGCACTTTAGACCACTGAGCCATTCCGCCGGGCCCAAAATTGGAAAATCTTGAAAAATTTAAAACTACATAAAAATTTCCTGGTTAATTTTTTGTTATGTTATACTGATTCTCTGAAGAGTTTTCAGGTGGAAATTTACTTTCTAATGATTGACTATTTTACTTCAAGAGATAACAGACAGATGGAGGGGAACATGGGATTTTTATTGTTTGTTTGTTTGTTTCCAAATAATGTTAATTTTCAGAGAATATTCACACAAACCTAAAATCCTTCAAACATTTGGAGACGATTTTTATGGCTCGTATAAGTATTCCCCAAATTTTTCATTGTCTCCAAACATAAAATCCAAATTACCAACCAATTAAGCCTCTGCTATAAGGAGTCAGAAGTTGATTATTTTCCCTATATAAAACAGTCTTCAGATTTTTTTCAAAAGACTTATTAATATCTGTTCTCAACTTGGCTGTAAGTTAACTCTGTGCCTGGAAAGGTTGGCAAGAAGAGAGGATAAGTAGGTGTGTAAGTTGCTCAGATGTGGTAAAAATGTAGCTGGCAGGAGTAGATGGACTGCCATTCATCTAGCAGTGAAATAGTATCTACTTTTTCACTTTTCTATAGAGTGATTAGTTATAGGTCAGATTGGCTCAAAATTTATTGGGTCCAGTCTGCCTTCCTTGTTTAAGGTAAGTAAGGATTAAATGAGACCTTCTGTGTTGACTCCATCAAAGTCCCTAAGTATTTATTAATACCTCTCTATCAGTAGTGACATCTGTGTCTGCTTAGAACATGACTTACCTTTAGCAGTGATGATTGATCAGAGTTATTTGGTCATCATTGTCACTGTACCTTCTTTAAAAAATTATCCTATTTTTTTCAAGATACTCAAAAATTTGCCACTGGAAATTGTGTGCTATAGGGAGAGAACACTGGATCAGGAATCAAGAACCTGAGTTTTCTTCAAGTTCAGGTTCTGTGCAGATGGATTCTTCCCTTAATGTGTCTTACCCTTGCTTAATGTCTAAAGAGAAAAGATCCAGGAAAGATGAGGTCTTAAAATGGACGCTGGAAGTCTGCTTCCTAGTTGAAGAAAACATGTGGATGGACTGCTGCCTCCTGGCCTAAAGGAGAGTGATACTGAGTTGGATTCTGAAGATGAGCCCACACTACAGAACAGTGACCATAACTTAGAGGAAAACAGAGAGGATGGGTCCATTAAAGAAGCAGAAATCTCAGGTTTCTCAGGTGAACCAAAAATTGAAACAGATACCAAAATAAATACAAATGCATATGAAGAGTGCCCTTCTGGAATTCCTTTAAATATGTGGAGCAAATTTCAAGAACTGAATAAAAAACATTCTGAACAGAAAATTTCAGCCTCAAGATTGAGAAGGAGAAAGAGAAAGAACTCCAGAAAAGATAAATTGCAGAATCAAAAAGAGTCTCAAAGTCAACAGTCTGTGAGTGAGACCCAGTGGAAGGAGCTTACTCAGTACTTTGGGGCCAATGATAGATTTGAACCCCCTGTGAAAAAGAAAAAGGTTGAAAAGACGATAGACCAGGCTGTGGAGGCGTGGGATGTGGAGAAGGCTGAGGAGCTGAGCACCCAGCTCGCTACTCGAGAGCTTGGTGTAAAAATTGCCAAAGCAAGCCGGGCGTGGTGGCTCAGGCCTGTAATCCCAGCACTCGGGAGGCTGAGGCAGGAGGATTGGTGCGAGTTCGAGACCAGCCTGGGCTACAAAAGTGAGCTCAAGGCGAGCCTCAACTGCATAGCGAGACCCTGTCTCAAAAAGACAAAAAAAAAAAAAAAAAAAAAAAAAAAAAAAAAATGCCAAAGCAATTGCCTGCCACAAGTTTGTAAAAACCAAAAAAGAAATTGAAAACTCACAGGCTGCTCGAAAACAGAAGACACTTGCGTGGGGGTTTGAAGCAAAGAAGAGATGGGAAACCAAAAGCAACATGTAATATATGTGACTAGGAAGAATTATTCTTCAGGACATAAGGAGACTTGTGTGTTTCATTTACAGAAAAGACTTTTCTGTTTAGGTTAACTACATTAGGAAAGTGATAGAAGTAGAAAGAAGTAAGCATGAATCTTGGGAGTTAGCAGCTGTTCAGTTTTTTTTTTCCCCCTAAGAATTTCATTCTGTTGAAATTACTGGAATGAAGTATTTTATTATTTTGTATAAAATCTAAGCATACATACAGGCAAAAAAGGTAGAATTTTATTTATTTGTATAGACCTATGGTATGAAGTCAATTTTGCCTTTTATCTGTTTGGCATAGCATAGCTGTGATTCTTATACTTTCTCATCTGTTCTTGGCATAACCACACTTTTCTGGAATTAATGTTTTTAAGATTGGTATTTGTTTAAAATGGATTAGTCCATAAGTACAAAAGTGTCTCAGTTGATGCTATTTTTCCTGTAATTACCTTAATACTATAAATTACCTCAATGACTGTAATTATCTTAGTGAGGGGCCTGGCAGGATGGCTCAGTGGTCTAAAGCGCCTGCTTGGAAAAGCTGGGGCGGCTTCAGGGACCGCGGTTCGATCCCCGGCACCACATGCTGCGCCGGCCCTGCCCTCAGGGCGGGCTGAGCCTGCCATAAAAATGATTGAATAAACAAATAAAGATTCTGAAACAAGAAAAAAATAAATAAACAAAATTGTAATTATCTTAGTGATCTAAAACAATCATTAATTATTTATTGGAAACGATGGCATTATTTCATAGTCCAATATAAAAGCAATTGTTCAAAGAAAAGAAAAGAAAAGATTCAAGAAACTTTAGCTTCAGTTGTGATATTTCTTTCTTTGGGGGGTGGGGGGGACTGGGAATCGAACTCAGGACCTTTTACTGGCCAGGCAGGAACTTGTGACCCTGAGCTATATCCCCAGCCCCAGTTGTGATATTTCTATGAAAAGTTTATTTTAAAAATACTTCTTGGTTATTCAGTCTTCCTTTTTTTTTTTTTTTTTTTTTTTTTTTTTTTTTTTTTTTTGTATTACTCAAGATTCAACATTGAACGAACTTGCATGTGAACCTGTGATGACCTGTTTGATTAGGACTTTATTTTTTTATTTATTTATTTTTATAGAATTTCAAAACAAGAAGAATTTAACAATGATGGCATTACATATGTTAATCATCAAATCAGTGTAGATCAACAGACATAGATATGTAACACTGATCAAACAAATGAACATTAGCAATTTCAGTAAGCATTAATTTTTTTTTAAACTCTTCCAAATGTGTTTTGTATTTAAATCACTCTTTGGAAAAAAAAAAAAATATAGGGGTTGAGAATGCAGAAAACGCAAGGTCCAGAGATTGATTCCTGTTACCACCCAAAACTTATTTATTTCTTCTTTTGAGTCCTTACACTAGGGAGACTATAAGATATTTGCATATGTAGGTCTGATTTATTTCACTTATGAGCATACATTCAAGATACATCCATTTACATATGAAGTCTTCTAGTTTATCATTCCTTGTAGCTGAGTAATATTCCATTTTATGAAAATGCCATATCTTTTTCAACCATTCTTCAGATGATGAGCATTTTGGTTGCTTCCAGGATTTAGCTATCACAAATTGTGCTGCTATAAACATAGGTGCACTGATATCACTATGATATGATGTTGTCAGTTCTTCTAGAAAAATTCCCAGTAGGGAGATAGCTGGATTGAATGTAACTTCCAGTTCTAGTTTTTTAAGGAGTCTCCATACCGCTTTCCATAATGACTGCACCAGGCTGCATTCCCACCAGCAGTGGAGAAGGGTTCCTTTTTCCCCACAGCCTCTCTGACACTTACTGTTGGCTGATTTCTTTATAGTAGCCATTACTTCTGGGGTGAGATAGTATCTAAGTGTTGTTTTGATCTGCATTTCACCGATGGCTGGTGATGTGGAGCATTTCTTCATGTATTTATGGGCTTGTTGAATTTCTTTCTCTGAGAACTGTGGGTTCATCTTAGATGCCCATTTCTGGATTGGATCTTTGAATTTTGGGACCCAATTGGTTTTTAGTTCTTTATAAATTCTAGATAGAAGATAGAACTTTTTTTTTTTTTGTCTTTTTGAGACAGGGTCTCGCTATGCAGTTTTGGCTGGCCTTGAGCTCACTTTTGTAGCTCAGGCTGGTCTCGAACTCGCACTAATCCTCCTGCCTCAGCCTCCTGAGTGCTGGGATTACAGGCGTGTGCCACCACGCCCGGCTCTAGATAGAACTTTGTATGAATATTTATTAGTTAAAATCTTTTCAAAGCCGGGCGTGGTGGTGCACTCCTGTAATCCCAGAACTTGGGAAGCTGAGGCAGGAGGATCAGTGCGAGTTTGAGACCAGCCTGGGCTACAAAAGTGAGCTCAAGGCCAGCCTGAACTGCATAGTGAGACCCTGTCTCAAAAAGACCAAAAAAAAAAATCTCTTTGAAATTTGTGGGTTGTCTTTTTACTCTGTTGGTAATTTCTTTTGACGTGCAAAAACTGGTCAGCTGCAGGAGGTCGCATTTGTTGATTCTTTCCCGTGTTAAACGTTATTTTGATTCTTGTCCATGAACTCTTTTCCTACCCTGATGTCTTTAAGATTTCCTCTGACTTTCTCCCCTAGGAGGTTTAGGGTTTCTCTGTTAATATTTAGAGCTTTAATCCATTTTTATTTTAGGTTAGCGCATGGTAATAGACCTGGGTCAACTTTTAGTTTTCAACATGTGGACAGCCAGTTTTCCCAGAACTATTTGTTAAAGAGGCTATATTTCTTCCAGTAAGCATGTTTGGCTCCTCTGTCAAAAATAAAATGGTTGAGTGTGTTTGTATTTAATTCTGTATCTTCTAATCTATTCCACTGATCCTGAGGTCTATTTTTTGCCAATACCATGCTGATTTTATCACAGTAGCTCTGTAGTATAATTTTAGATCAGGAATTTTAATACCTCCTGCCTTACCTTTGTTGCCCAGGATTGTCTTTGCAATTCTGTGTCTTTTTAGTTCCAAATAAATTTTAAGAATGACTTCTCCAGGTCTGTGAGATAAGTTGATGGCATTTTGATAGGAATTGCATTAAATCTGTATAACAGTTTAGGGAGTATGGCCATCTTTACAATGTTAGTTCTTCCTATCCAGGAGCAGGGAATATCTTTCCACTTTCTGAAATCCTCTAGGATCTCTTTTTTCAGAGTACTGTAGTTTTCATTGAAAAGTTCTTTTACTTTTCTAGTTAGGTTAATTCCTAAACATTTCATTTTCTTTGGTGCTAGTATAAAAGGTATTGTTTCTCTAATTTCTTCTTAGTGTGTTTGTTATCTGTATAGAGAAATGACGTTGACTTTTGTGTGTTGACTTTGTAACCTGCTATGCTACTGAATTTGTGTATCAATTCTAGTAGCTTGTTGGTAGAGTTTTTGGGGTCTTCCAAGTAGATTCTCATGTCATGTGCAAATAATGAATATTTAATTTCTTCTTTACCTATTTTTATTCCCTTTATTTCTCTCTTGTCTAATGAGTGTAGCTAATGATTTTAAAACTATATTGAATAGGAGTGGTGATAGAGGACATCTTTGTGTTGTACCAGATTTGAGAGTAAAAGGCTTCAGTTTTTCCCATTTAGAATTATGCTAGCTGTTGGATTAGCATAGATGGCTTTTATCAGGTTGAGGCAGAGGCCCTCTATTCCTATTTTCTGCAGTACTTTGAACATGAATGAATGTTAGACTTTGTCAAAGGCCTTTTTGGCCAGTTGAGATGATCATATAATTTTTGTCTTTGGCTCTATTGATATACAGTATCACATTTATGACTTGCATATGTTGAACCATTCTTGCATTCCTGGGATGAGTCCTACCTGGTCATGGTGTATAATCTTCTTGATGATTTATTGTATGCTAGTGGCGAGTATTTTATTCAGAATTTTTGCATCTATGTTCATGAGAGAAATTGACCTATAGTTCTCTTCTTTAGCTGTGTCTCTAGTTTTGGTATTAGTGTGATACTTGCTTCTAGGAATAGTTTTGGGAGGATTGCTTCCTTTTCAGTTTCCTTGAAGAGTTTGATAAGTATTGGGCTTATGTCTTCTATAAATTTCCTGTATAATTCAATGGTGAATCTATCAGGCCCTGGACTTTTCTTTGTCATTAGGCTTTTTATTACATTTTGTATTTCATTAGCTGTTATTGGGTTGTTGAGAATTCTTATATCTTCTTGATTCAGTTTTGGTAATTTATACTTTTCTAGGAGTCTGTCCATTTCATCTGTGACTTCAATTATGTGAGAGTAAAGATTCTCAAAGTAGCTATTTGTGATCCTCTGAATCTCTGTTGGGCCTGTAGTAATTTCACCCTTCTCGTTCCAGATTGCTTGAATTTGAGTCCTTTCTTTCCTCTTTTTGAGGAAGTTAGCTAGGGGTTTATCAATTTTATTTATCTTTCAAAGAACCAGTTTTTTGATTCAGTAATTCTTCATATTGTTTTCTTTGTCTCAATTGAATTAATTTCTGCTCTAATCTTTATAATTTCCTCCCATCTTTGGGCTTTGGATTCCATTTGCTCTTCATTTCTAGCCTGTTTAGGTATTGCCTTAGAGTATTTATTTGTTCCCATTCTGTCTCCTTAACATGTGAGTTCAGGGCTATAAATTTCCCTCTAAGAACTGCTTTCATTACATCCATAAATCCTGGTAAGTTGTGTTTGAATTTTTATTAAATTGTAGATATTGTTCAATTTCTTGTTTAATTTCATCTGTAACCCACTGGTTGCTGAGAAGAGTGTTTTTTAATTTCCAAGTATTTCTCGGCTTCTTGTGGTTCCTTTTGTCATTTATTTCCAAATTCATTGCACTGTGGTCAGATAGTATGCATGGGATAATCTCTGTTTTCTTGTATATACTTAAGAATGATCTATGGATTAATATGTAGTCTATTTTAGAAAATATCCCCTGTGCAGCTGAGAAAAGTATGTATCCTAAAGTGTTTGGGTGGAACACTCTGTGTATGTCCACTAAGTCCAGTTGTTCTAGGTTCCGGTTCAGGTGTGCTACTTCTTTGCTAACTTTTTGTCTGCTTGACTTATCTTTTTGGGATAAAGGGGTGTTAAAGTCTCTTGTTAGGATTGTGGTATTGGATGTGAGATTTTTCATGTCCATTAAGGTTTGTCTTATATAATTCAGTGCTCCCATGTTTAGTACATACATATTTATGAGTCTTACCTCTTCCTCTTGAAATTTTCCCCTAACCAGTATGTGGTGGCTTTCTTTATTTTCTTTGACCAAACTTGGTTTGAAGTTTAGATTATCTGCAAGCAAAATTGCTACCCCTGCTTTTTTCTGAGTTGCTGGAGCATGTAGTATTGTTTTCCATCTGTTAACTTTTAGCCTATGAGTTTCTTTATGAGTTAAGTGTATTTCTTGTATATAGCATATGGTTGGATTTTGCTTCCTTATCCACTCTACCAGTCTACTTCTTTTAATTGTAGAATTGAGTCCATTGACATCAATGGTTATAATTGAAATGTATTGACTGATGATTGATATGAGTTTTACTTACTACTGTTTACCTCTTTTTCTCCTGTATTTAATTGGTTGCCCTATTTGGTGGGTTCTTTCTGTTCTCATTTGTTGAGTTCAGGTCATTTTGATCTCTCTCTAAAATTTTTTTAAATGTACCTTGTTGGGTTGGCTTTGACGTCATGCAATTCTTTAGTTATTCCTTATCATGGAAGTATTTCATTTCTTTCTCATATTTTAAGGAGAGTTTTACTGGGTATAGAAATCTGGGCTGGAATTTGTTTTCATGGAGGACTTGAAGCACTCTGCTCCATGCTCTTCTTGACTTCATGGTTTGTGAAAAGAAATCTGCCATTATTCTGATGGGTTTTCCTTTAAATGTGATCTGTTTCCTTTCTTTTCTTTCTTTTTTTTTTTTAAGCAGCTTTTATTATGTTGTGCTTTTGCTGGATTTCTGGTATCTTGACTATTATATATCTGGGTGTGTTTTTAGTTGGGTTGATGTTATTTGGAGTTTTCTATGCTTCAGTTACCTGAATGACTGATAGTTTCTCAAATTTGGGAAGTTTTCTGCTATTACTTCTGGCCATACTCTTTTTGTATCATTTGTGTTGACTCCTTCTTTCTCATTGAGTCTTATTAATCTCACATTATTCATTTTTGCATCATCTTGCAGATGTTGAATGATTTTTTTCCTGCATCCTAGCTGTTTTCAAGACATCTTTTCTTACCTTTTCACTAGCTACAATGGTGTCTTCAAGATCTGAGATTCTATCTTCACTTTGGTTTATATGGTCTTGACAGTTTGTGACTGAGATTTTATTTTCTTGTATATCTCCTTCAAACTCTTTCATGTGATCTATTTCTTTCGTATATTCCTCAATCAGGGAGTCTATCAGGTTTTTTTTTTTTTTTCTCCTCTAATTTTTTTTTTATCAGTGTCTTCTTTAGTCGTACTGAAGTCTCTCATTATAGTTATCCTCTCTCTCTAGTTCAGAGATTATTTCTGCTCTGTTCTCCTCTTTACCTTTCTGTAGTTGTTCTCCTACTTTAGATGCTATTAATTTAGAGATGTCTTTTTTATCTTCAGTTTATTTCTGCCCTGGTTTCCTCTATACGTTTCTGCAGTTGTTTTTCCACTTCAGAGTCTATTAATTCATGTATTTTTTTTTACTTGAGATATTATCTCTGATCTGAGTTGCTCTATACATTTTTGCTTTTGTCTGTCTACCTCAAAAGTTGCCAATTCAGAGATTTCGTCTGCATGATTCCCATTTTCTTGTATGGTAGTGTATCTCCTGTATCCATTACAGGTGGGCTTGGGACCTGCAATTACATTTTGATCCTTGTCTGTATCACTCTTTATAGCAGTGACCTTTGCTGCAGGACTGCTTGCCTACAGTTTAGTCATTTAGTCTTGACTTCTGGGTCAGCTGAGCTGCTTTTAGCCTCAGGGAGGGAGGTCTCACTCACCTGGGGAGCCTAGCTACTGGATAGGCTAAGCTTGCATCAGGCCGGTGGTGTGACTCACGTGGGGTATCTGATGCTGAATAGGCTCTGCTTGTGTCTGGTTGAAGGTCTGACTCACATGGTGGGCCAAGCTGTTGGATAGGCTGCACTCACAGTGGGCGAGGGGAAGTCTCAGGCAGGCTGCAGGAGGTCTCAGGCTGGCTGGAGGAAGTCTCAGGCAAGCTGGAGTTCTCAGGTGGGCTGGAGGTCTCATGTGGCCTGGAAGAAGTCTCAGGTATGCTGATGTCCTCAGGTGGGCCAGAGGTGTCTGGCAGGCCAGAGGAAGTCTCTGGCAAGCTAGAGTCCTCGGGCGGGCTGGAGGAAGTCTCAGGTGGGCTGGAATCCTCAAGCAAGCCGGGGCAAGTCTCAAGCGGGCTGGAGTCCTCAGGCAGGCTGGAGTCCTCAGGCAGCCCAGAGTCCTCACATAGGCTGGGGGAAGTCTCAGGCAGGCCCTTGATTAGCACTTTATGACAACGTTTTATTTGTCTTTTGCTGTGTCACCAATCGCTCTAGTACCTGGTCATTAACATAGTCATAACTGCATAATTCTCACCATGTTTATTTGTCAGCAATCATGGAAGGTTGATTCCAGCTTCAGGTCCCTAATGTGGCTACCACAACACTATCAACAGCTATCATCTGGAGGTTTGACTGAGTAGGAGAAGTTGCTTCTGACATGGCTGTCACTGACAGACATTGCTCTTTCTTGTGGAGCCCTCTCCAAAGGCTGTGTCTGTGTGTGTGCACAGCATGAAGGCTGGCACGCACAGGGAAAGCATCTAAAAGTGAGGAAGGATGGTAGAGGCTTCAATGTCTTCTAGGATGAAACCTTAGGAGCTAGTGTTCCTTCTTTTCAATATCTTACTGGAACATAGGTCTTCAAAGTGGTAGAGACCTACACGGAGTGAACAGGCTGCTGGCCCATGAAAATTACCAGGGTAATCTTTGAGGCAGATTTCCATAGGTTGCCTAAGCTTGCCTAAGCAGGTGCTTTAGACCACTGAGCCATCTTGCCGGCCCTGTACACTAAATCTTATGTACTGCTGTGAACCTACTGAAGCTGAAATTAACCCTATGTGGGAGGGCAGGATCAGGCCTCATTGCCTAAAGCAGTCAAGTTACCTCAGTCTTGAGAAAAACATCCTTCCTGGACATTGTGGGTCATTACTCACTAGGCATCCTTGTGTCTTGCAAATTTGTATAGTTATAAATAAAGACCCTTACTATTTTTGTGTGCAGGGGTTGCCTATCAGGCTTGGCCCACCACCTAACCTCAGCTATTATCCTTTGTCTTTAATTTTTAATTCATTCATTCATTCATTTTGTGACTGGCTCAGTCCACCTTGGAGGTGGGGCTGGCAAGGCATGTGATGCGGGGGATTGAACCGTGATTCCTGTGCTTGTCTAAGCTTGCCTAAGCAGGTGCTATAGTACACTGAGCTATATCACTGGCCCATCCCTTGTCTTTATTTTCTCAATTCTCTTGACATTTTCTCCTTGGAACTACGGAGAAACAAAGAGATTCCTACAATGTCCTCAAGTTTTCTAGTCTCTTTCTTTATCATTCAAAATGAATGGTTGAATCTTCTCCCTATCAAAGGAAATTGTGAAATAATTAGAATCCTTTCCCCACCAATCCAAGTATTTATAAGTTTTATATTATTCTGGTCACCTTTTCCTATAATTTAAAGTTCCACTGGTTTCTCATTTCTTTGTATTATTTCTTCCTGTGATTGCTGCTTTTAGATTTCTTTGTCTTGCAAATGATTAGATCCCCTTTTTTATTTTAGTCCAATATTTAAAATAAAAGACTGTTGTATATGGAAAGCTTTTAACTAAAAAGTTGGAATAATGAGGAAATTTATGGTCAAGCATGTCTTTAAGAATAGCTTAAGCACAATGCCTGACTGGCAAGCACAAGGTCCTGAATTTAATTCCTGGCACAAACAAGAGCAAAAAAAAACCTTAAAGTTTAGTGATAGACATTAACAGCTAAAATATTTAACTAAGACATTACTTACTGGGTAGCTATTTCTTCAGGCCCCAATGTACATCCTCTTATTTCTTCCTCTGTTTCTTACTTAGATCTCTTGCATCCTCTCCTCCCTTCCTCTTCCCTGACCCCTCCTTCTCTCTCTTCATTCTCTCCCCTCACTTCTTCTTTCCTCTTCACCTCTCTCTTGTCTTCTCATCCTCTCCCCTCTCCTTCCCTTCATTCTCCACCTCGGTCCTCTATTTTTCTTATTCTTGAACTCTGTACCCACTTTGTATAAGGAAATTAAAATCCTCTTTTATTTATTTATTTATTTATTTATTTATTTATTTTCCTGTCAAAATGTTGTTGTCCTAGGCAAAAACAAGATTTTTGAACCTAGATGGAAATTTCACAGGGCCAAGGACTTGGCTGTGAGTGCTGAAACTCTTAAGGAACTATGAAAGCCCAGTTATTGAGATGCTGGGTCAGCCAGAATAAGCACCAGACATAGCATTGAGGGGACAGGGTGGTCTCTGCAAAAGTCCTGAATCAGGACCTGTGTAGGCCCCAGAAGGGGCATAGATGGCAAGAAAGCTGCTATATAGTGATGTGAGGCAACATGAAAATCAGGTGAGAGCAGAAGGCTTTCATTGGGCCCAGGCCTTGCTGTGCATCTCATGTGTTTGTGGAGCTACAAAACAGGACCATGCTCCAAACTGCTCTGTGATCCCTGGCCAACTGCGCCAGCAACTCCCACCATTCCCACAGACTGAAGGCACTGGCTTGATGCATCTGCTATCATTTTCATGATTTCATTTTTTTCCATAGTAGTAAAGAATTACTAAGTATAAAACATAACATAAATACTGCAATGACAAATATATAAGCAGAACTTCTAACAGGTCAGGTAAATCTTATTGCACAAAGCTCTAGTATGTTGTGGAAGTGGACAGTGTCCATGATGCTCACTGGTGATTAGATGTCACTTTTCGAACTGAACTACCTCTATTTCCTTGATATCCACCCTGTAGAACCAGACATAATCATGATCCATAGGGTACTGGAGAAGTCCATTTGTATAATATGCTGATGGATATATTCTGCTGCTATATACAAAAGAAGAGTTGAAGAACTGCTTTTGTATATCTTTTTCTGCTGCGTTTAATTTTTTGCCCTTATCAGTGGGTTCTGTCCATTTTCTTTCATGGAGTTGTGATCATTTTGACCCCTCTCTAGAATATCTTTCAGTAAACTGTATAGGTTTGTCTTTATCATCATGAAATTCTTTAGTTGTTCTTAGTCCTGGAAGTATTTCACTTCTCCATTGAACATAAAAGAGAGTTTTGCAGGGTATAGCAGTCTGGGCTAGATTTTGTTTTCTTGCAAGACTTGAAGTACCTTGCTCCATGCTCTGCTTGACTTGAGGATTGGTAAAGAGAAATTTGCCATTATTCTAATGGGTTTTCCTTTAAATGTGATCAGTTTCTTTTCTCTAGTAGCTTTTATCATACTGTTTCTGTGCTGAATTTCTGGGATCTTGATTATTATATGTCTGAGTGTGTTTTTAATTGGGTTGACATTATTTGGAGTTCTATATGCTTCGGTTACCTGAATGTCATATGGTTTCCCAATATTTGGGAATTCTTGTGCTATTACTGCTGCCCATATTTTTATATCATTTGTATGGACTCTTTTCTCATTGATGCCTATTAGTCTTATGTTGTTCATCTTTGCATCATCTTGCAGATGTTCAATATTTTTTTCTTGCATCCTAGGTGTTATTAAGAGAACTTTTTTTTTTTTTTTTTTTAACCTCAAGTAGCTGCAATAGTGTCTTTAAGGACTGAAAGTCTATTTTCACTTTCATTAAAGTGGTTTTCCCAGCTTGTGATTGAGGTTTTAAGTTGCTGTATAGTACTTCAAATCTCCTTCATACAGTCCATTACTTTCCTATATTACTCATTCAAGGATTCCATCATTTTTCTATTCTCCTCTATTTTTTTTACCATTGTCTTATTACTTCTTTTATTATAGGTATTATTTCTTTTTTGCTTCAGAAATTATTTCTGAGATGATTTCCTTTATACTTCTCTGCAATTGTTTCTTTACTTTGGATGCTATTATTTCAGATATTTAAGGTGTGTAATTTCCAATTTCTTCTATGCTATTGTCTCCTGTATTTGTTCTGGGTGGGCTCAGGGCCTGAGAGCACATTTTGTTCCTTCTCTTTTTGTCATTTTTATATAGCCCTGCCTTCTAATCTTTAGTGTAGAGCTTTGGTAGAGTTTTTACCTTAGAACCAGAGCTGGATCTACCAAGTTCGAACTCTTACAGGTGGGTGTGCCTTGGGTCTGAGTGCTGTGCTCCACTTCTTCCTGCTATAACGCTTAGAGGTGAACCTGCTGTGCCACTCTGGGAAGATATTTTGCTTCTGGATCATCTGGGTGGGTCTTGTGTCTAGTCTCTCTGTAGGGAGTTCTGCGGCAGTTTTCCACACCAAACCTGTCTGATGAATGAAGTTCCACTGCCATACCAGGCTTTGTTGGTGGGTCAAATGAGTTTGTTCCAGGCCAAGGGTAGTGTCACTCACATGCCAAGCCTGGTCGCTGGGTGATGAGTTTTCTGGTGGTCCAGGGTGGTCTCACTCATGTGCTAGGCCTGGTTGCTGGGTTGATTGAGTTTCCAGCAGAGCCCAGGGCAGTCTCACTCATGCATCAGGTCTGGTTGCTGGGTAATGAGTTTCTGGAAGGAGCAAGTTGGTCTCACTAATGCACTGGGCCACAATGCTGGGTCGAATGAGTTTCTAGCGGGCCCATTAGGTCTCACATGTCAAGCCTGGTTGCTGGGTCAGATGTTCTTTTAATTCACTATGCAGAATAATTCAGCTATTATACTTTTCTTTTTCAAATTCTGTCACTGAAAGAGTCACTGACTATACATAAAAAGTTCACAAATATAATTTTTTCTAAGTAAAGTAAGCCTTCCTTTAATTGTTTATTTTGGCTTAAAATTGAGCACAAAGCTTACAGAAACATTGAAAAAAATAAAAGAAAAAAATTATTATACATATTCTTCATCAGTTCCCTCTGTACCTTAACATTTTATCTCATTTTCTTTGCACTTCTGAGTTGTTTGAACTATCTAAGAATATAATGAAAACATGATCCATTTTTGTACTTAAATATTTCATATGTATATTCTAAAAGAAGGAAATTCTCTCCTACAAATGTAGAATTAATTAAATTACACAATTAAAATTAGTATATTCTGATGCTCAAATCTATAATCTTTTTCTTATTTTTATCAGTGAGCCCCAGAAATTGCTCCTTCATGAAAAAGAACCTAAAACCACAGTTTCACTTTGCTGTTAAAACTCTTCAGCCTCTTGTTTCAGTTAATTTTCTCACATCGATGGAACACCCAAAATTAAGGAAAAATAGGTTTATTTTGCTCACAGTTCGTGGACATTTCAGTCCATACTCAGCTGGCTCCAAGGCAGAGGGCAACCTTTCATGGTGGCAATAAATGGCAAAAAGCAAAGGGAGCAGCACCAGCTGTGGCAGCTAGCCAGCCTCTCTCCTGTCCCTATATTGTATTCAGGCTCTCTGTCCCAGGGTGGGTGTTGCACTCACACACACAGTCCCAATATTGGATCATGAATTAAGCACACACTCTAGAAGCCACCCCAGCGACTGCATGAGACTGCATGAACTGCATGAACCCCAAAGATTCATGAACATATTTTTATGCAAATGGTATTTTAGTCCATCTCTAAGAGTTGCCAAAACCTCATAGTTTCAGCACTGGTGCAATGTCCAAGTCCAAAATCTTCAGGATCTAAGTGAAACTCTTAGCTGTGAGCTCTTATACAAATGAAGAGTTAAACATTTCCAACATTCAAAGGCAAAAGATAACATTACCATTTCAAGAGGACCAAACAAGATATAAAGCATTGGGACCAAAGTAAGTCCAAAATCCAAAAGGGGAAACATTAAGTCTTATAGTTCTGTGTAGAATATCTAAAGCAATCTCTGTCAAATTGTAAGCTCCATGTGGCTCCACTCCTATCGCACTTTTAGTGGTAGCTCCCATGGCCTCTGTCTTAGGCCTGTTTTGCTCCCTCCTTGCTACTTCCCTTAGATAATCAACATTCCCGGCTTTTCCAAACTTCTGAGGTTACCACTACACATTAGACTTATTAATGTCTGCTTCACACACTGCCCTCTCAAGGGCACACTGCCTGGCCTCCCAGGTCTTCTTTAGAAATCTAGGTGAAAACCTTCTTAACCACAGAACTGTCGCTTTCTGCATATTCCTATTATAGATTTGATTATCAGAATTTACAGACCTTCATTTAGGCTTGTCTGTTTTTCCTCCTAATTAGATTCAGGCTCTGTGCTTTTGACAAGAAGTCCAGAGGTTATATTGTATTTTCCTTAGAGGGCTGTACCAGAACAATATATATTTGTACCACTTGTTTTTAGATCTGAAAGAAAATTAAATCATAATCTAATCTCATTTCAGTCTACATATGAAGAATTGAGCAAAGAAAGTTTACATAAGTTGATATACCATTATTATGTTAGAAAATTAAGTTTTATTTAGCAATAGAAGTAGCATTTTTGTAGAATCTCAGAATTTAAAACTCATAATTAACTTTCCCCTGACATATTACAGGGAAAGTGAGTAAGTTCTTGCAGTTGTTGTTTTAGCTTCCTGCAAGAAGTTCAACAGAGATTTACTTGTTTATATTCTGAGTTTCCACATAAGATAATGATTCATCTGCCAAGAACTCCCAAATCTGTGAATACAACTGCTTGTCAATCGAAAGCACAAATGTCCTCCTGAGATATCACTTAAGGGCTGAGGAGATAGCTTAGTGGAATAAGTGATTGCCTGGCAAGTACAAGTTCTTGAGTTCTATCACTGGTAAAATAAAAAAGTCATTGAAGCTAACTTCAGATCCTTAGGATGTAGAACTTACTGAACACCAATTCAATAGATTGATAAAAACTTTCCATGTATATTTCTTCCTAATTTCTTAGTCCCCTTGTTTTAGCATGACATATAGTCATGTATAACATTAGTATATTTTGCCAACAACAGACCACATGTATGACATATATTACCTCATGATATTGTAGGTGTCTGTGTAAACAACTCTGTAATGCTCACATAATGGTCTAATCGCCTAATGCATTTCTTGAGATATAACCCTGTCACTGATGTATGACTGTATTTGGGGCATTTATTCTAGTTATCAACTTGCTGACTATCTTTTTTTTTGTACTGGAGACTGAACTCAGGATCTTGAACTGGTCAGGCAGGTACTCATGCTACTGAGCTATATCCCTGGCCTTCAGCTTGCTGACTGTCTTGCTACATTATTTACTACTTGGCCTCAAATACATAGATAAAACAGTTTAGGAAGAAAAAGGCTTAGAGAGGAATCCAATAGACCATCAACAAAGTTTATAATCAAAGACCACATTCTAGACTGGGCTATCTTTGATTATACAACTGTTCTATACTATTACCCACTATAAAAAGCTTTTTTGTTTTTTTTTACTTTCCCCATATTAGAGCATTTTCTGAACATACTTATAAAATTAGACATATTATCTTTTGAGTTCCCTAACCTAGACCATATTTCAAACATGAGTTATTTTAATTTTTCTTATTCTGAATCCCTGTAGATTCCTTGTAATATAGTATGTCATTAATTTTAGTAAATCCTAAAAAATTTCCTCCTAATGGTGACCACTTAATAAAGCTTTGAAGAAAAGACTGTTACATGGGGGAGATATAGATGTCACACATCAAGATCTCAAATGTAGAGAGAAATAGGTTCAGTTAAGCTAATGTCTATCTCTGCTGTTTCATGAATCTTGGATCATTTTCCTTTTCTTCCTGTGCTCTTTTCTTTTTTTCTTTTCTTTTCTTTTCTTTTCTTTTTACCCAGTATTTATGAGAGGGTCTGCAGGGTCTACAGTATCTCATTATGTAGATCAGACTTGTAGTGATTCTCCCATTTTCAGCCTCTCAGGTGTTGGGATTACAGGCTCATGCCACCATGACTAGTCTCCATTGCCATCTCAGGCCCAGGGGTGGGGCCAGCACAGCACACCTCCGATAGAACTCCAGCTGTTATGATCTCCCTAAGAAGGTGTTTTAGTCCCCTGAGCTATCAGGTTGGTTCTTCCTGTGCTTTCTTTCTTTCTTTTTGTTTTTTTTAATCTGCAAATGTATGTTTATTGCTGTACAATGGATAAAACATATAATTGACCTAGGTGGGCAATGACAGATGGGTGGATAAAGAAAATGTGATATAGAGTGAAGGATGTGCTGTATGAGTCACACCCATAGAAATATAGAGTACTTGTCTAGCATGTATAGATTTCTGAAGCAAAAAAAAAAAAAAAGGGAATAGAGAGAAACACAAAAAAGAGGGAGCGACAGAGAAAATAAAATGTGATATATACACAAAATAGAATATTTTAATCATTTTAATTAGAAATAACAATGATACAGTTACAAAACATGCTAGTAATACATCCCCAGTACTAATACAAGGCATATTTTTGTCATTGTAGTAGTTATTCAGAGTACAGGATGCGACATGATAATTTTTCTAGTTATTATTGGCACAAAAATCTCTTCTCATTGAACTGAAAGTAGTTATATGCATAATTCCAATATTCCATAATCGTAGAGGGTTATTGGCAGAACTGGCAATGGCAGAAGCTGTTGATATAAGCCCTTTACAACTCGGCATACTAAGCAGGGGGACTCAAGCCATAACATTTATGGTAGCCATTCCTTCTGGGTTGAGATGGTATCTAAGTGTTGTTTTAATTTGCATTTCATGGATGGCTAGTGATGTGGAGCATATCTTCATGTATTTATAGGCTTGTTGAATTTCTTTGTCTGAGAAGTATGTGTTAATCTCAGATAATCATTGCTGGATCCGGCCTTTGAATTTTGGAACCCTGATGTTTTTTAGCTCTTTATAAATTCTACATAGAAGACCTTTGTCTGAGTACTTATTAGTTGAATTTTTTTTTGAAATTTGTGGGTTGTCTTTTCACTCTGTTGGTAATTTCTTTTGATGTGCAAAAACTTGTCAGCTGCAGGAGGTCCCAGCTATTGATTCTTTCAAATGTTAAATGTGCATTTTGATTTTTGGCCATGAACTGTTTGCCTACTCTGATATCTTCAAGATTTCCTCCCACTTTCTCTTCCAGGAGATTTAGTGCCTTTCTGTGCTTTCTTGACCTTCATCAAGAATGCCAATTACTACACTATGCTAATTTGCTGAATAAATTATCAAGGCTATAGAGCATTCAGAGAAACAAAGCTTTGTTTCATTTTTTAAGTGCATAGGATCTTGTACTTTAAGTAGGTGCTCAATAATGATTTAATAATGAGTACTTATTAAAATGTATGCTGATAGTTGGTTATCTAGTGTGGTGCTTTTATGGTTTTAGGGAAGTCATGTTGAAGTATGAGCTGTACGGATATCATGATGTTTCCTTTCTTATCTCAGCATCCCTTGGCACAAATACAAGCTACTATGTGCTGTGAATCAAGGCAAGTAAATTTGAAGGACAAAATTGTTTTATTTAAGAATTGTTAGGTGCCAAATCTGTTCATTAGTCTAAGATAATTATTTCTGCAAAATGGTTCTTTGAATCATTTTCTAAATTCTCTTTAAATAAGCAGGAGTAGTTTTCAATCAAGATTTAACAGAAGAACATGGCATTACATCTATCTGTTTCAGAAATTGTTCTTCCTATGTCTCATAAATCAAATATACAGCATGGCAATGGGTATTTTTTATTAATCTAAGATATATCTCTTCTTTATACATTCAGAGGAAACAGACAGATTTTGCTCTTTATTGTTTATAGGACTCAGTAAATGAAAAAATTTTACCTAAAAGCCTGTTTCAAAGATTGCTTTTCCTCATGGATAGTATTAATCTTCTTTCCTTAAGTGTTAAAGACAAATAATTATAGAAAGCTTCTCTTCTTGGTATTCTTTTTTTTTTATCATTTATTTAGTTAGACTTTTTTTTTTTTTTTTTAATACAGGGTCTCACTATTCAGCTTGAACTTGTGGTGATTCTCCTGTCTCGCTTGGGGATTTGGAGCTGGCATGGAATGCAGTACTGGGGATTGAGCTCAGGTCCTTGCACTGGCCAGAAAAGTGCTTCAACCGCTGAGCTATCTCTCCAGCACCATTTTTATTCTTCTTAAGGAAAAGTGACAGTGAATGAGATTACAAACTTTTTCTGCTCCATCATCACCTTAGTCTCACCAACTTCATCAGACAATTGTCTCATTTTCCTCCCACAAAAAATATAATATTTTTTCAGCTCAAATTTTATTTAAAAATTTTTTTTGGTAAACATGTAAGTGAGGGGAACAAAGCAAAGAACATAAAATGAATTTTTTTAAACCGCTCATTTTGTGGTGTTTTGTTATTGAGCCATAGAAGACTTGTACAGGGTGTATGGAATTATTCACAAGCATAAAGATGCTCAATATATACAGCACTTACCCAGGCCCTGTGCCATAAGATTGAGAACACCTAAGCAAGCTACGTGTATTAACTCATGTTATCCTTGCAACAGCCCTTCTTAGGTATATACTGTTAATATACCTTTTCTTTTTTTGGAGGTGAATATTAGAGGGTCTTATATAAAGTTAAATTTTGAATTGAATTAGGAGTTTTGGACTCCAGTGTTGCCTAGAGACAAGTCATCAAATTTCAGTATTATTTTCAGAATTAAGAGGGGAAATGCATCCTCCAGATCTCCAGCCAGAAGTCTATACCCAGGGTCATTGTCCCCCGAGGTTCTAGTAGAGTGACTGTTCTTCCTCAGCTTGTGGTGGCTCTGGAATTCTTGGCTACATCCTCCAATCTCTAGCCCATGGTCCTCCTGTTGCTTATATTCACCCCTGTGTGCCTCTTATAATTCCACTTTTCATTGGACTTAGGGCCTACAGAATCATTCTTATCTCAATATCTTAGACCAAGAGCATCTATCTGCAGACCCTTTTCCAGATAAGGTAGCACATTCAGGTTTAGGGTCTTGGCATGGATGTGTCTTCTTAGTGACCACTGTCAACCCACTGTAATGTTGTCTTGTATTTTTAAAACAATGAACTTTTCTGTGGTCATGATAAACCTGAATCATCTATGTGAACTCCTAAAGAAATATAGTGATGGAAAAATAAAAAGGAGAGAGGAAAGGTAATGTGAAGGGAAAGAAAAAAATCATTGCCTCTAGGGAGAATAAACATTGCAAATCATTATTTATGTGAACACTTTTGACTGAAGATTTGCTATTTGAGAGTTTAAAACAAGAAAACCCTTGATATTTCAGGAAATATGGTTAGGCATTTGAACATTTATTTTGATATATTTACATGGGGAAAATCTCTTCAGAAAGCATTTTTATAAATAAAAGGAAACTTAAATCAGCATTGTAATCTCTAATAGAACTATCCTCCTGCTCCTGTTTCTCTAGTAAACAAAATATAACTTTCAGCAAAAATTTTAAACTATCCCAAGCATAAAGAACAATTTGTCATAATAAGACTGAAGAAGTTTGTCATTTGTTGGCAAGCCTTTTGAATGTAAAGCAATAGTTTTCCCTATGTGACTGTTCACAATTTGCCAATTCCTAGTTAAAAATGTAACTTTTTAAGAAAATGAAATGGTGTTTATTATAATTTAGAATGTTCTTAAAAGGTTTTCATGCCGTAATGTAGCATAAAAATTAGCATAAATAGACAGTTCACAAAAGGAACACTGTAAACAGGAAAAAATGGTTTGAATCAGTAATAAACAAAGAAATGCAAGTATAGTTCTTCACTGAACAGTTTGGTAGCAATTGAAAAGAATAAAATTCAGTACTGTGAGATATGTTAGTGCAAGGACATTGTCATAATTAGTAATGAGATATAAACTAGGACCAGTATTCTTAACAGCAGATTGGATATTTGTACATCAAAAGTTTTTGAGATGTGCAGATTCTATGACTCAACAATTTTATTTTTAGGAAAAGTATTTTGTAGATGAAAAAGTATGTGTTCAGATACTTGTGACTAAGGAAATTTATTCTGACATATTTGTGTTAGAAATTGGAGATAACCTCATATATGTTCAACATAATGAGATGAGCTGAATAATACAAGCAAACTGTCACCTATCCAGCTGCTGGCTTGATGATATAGATTAGTTTTCACTGACATAAATATAGCTGTATTGATGACATATTTGCAAGTGGAGAGAAGTTACAGAGTACGTGCAAAGTGTTTCCATGAAAAGCTTGCTTATTTGTTTATTTATTTATTCGTTCCTTCCTTCATATTTTGGTACCAGGAATCAAACTCGGGATCTTGTGCTTGCCAGCAGGCATTATACTGATGAGCTATATTCCAAGCCCTTATTTTATTTATATATTTTGTTCAGACCTTTATATTTTCACATTTTTTATCCAGAAGAAAATCTATGTTACAAGAATTAATAGGATTTGCCTTAACAATATGGCTACCCAGTGAGCACTCAGGACATAAGAGAACTTATACTATCACATCCTATAATTCAGTGGTGTCCCAAATTTTCTGTTCAAGGAGATTATGGGGCCACAGAAGAAAGGGATCAATGATGTATAGTGTGCCTAAGGAGAGTCACCTAGAGAGAAAACATTGTCTCAGGCTTTCACAGAGAGCAAATTAGTCAAGCAATGGGTGTGAATTATCCAGAGAGCTGGCATTGTCAAAAGATCTACAAACAAGTGTATATCGTTTCAGGGTAAATCCTGAGGGGATTTAAATAACCTTGTCAGATACAGAAGTTACATTTTTTTGTTACATAGTTGTTGCTTTACCTAGGTCTTAATCATCCAGCAGAAAAGTCTAACCACGGGGTATAAAAAATAAAGTCATAGTTAGACTTTTCTGCTGGATGATTAAGACCAAGGTAAAGCTACAACTATGTAACAAAAAAATGTAACTTCTGTATCTGACAAGGTTATTTAAATCCACGGGGTATAAAAAATAAAGTCATAGCCGGGCGTGGTGGCTCACATCTGTAATCCCAGCACTCGGGAGGCTGAGGCAGGAGGATCAGTGCGAGTTCGAGACCAGCCTGGGCTACAAAAGTGAGCTCAAGGCTAGCCTGAACTGCATAGTGAGACCCTGTCTCAAAAAGACAAATAAATAAATAAATAAATAAATAAATTAAATAAAAAATAAAGTCATATTAATATGCTGAGCTGTAAAAGGCTCAAGTCAGCAGCTTCTGACATTGCCAGTTGTGCTGATAACCCACTACTATAGACTCTTGGACTATACATACAGCTACTTCTTCTTAGTTCAGTGAAAGAAAGGATTTGTACTAACAGTGTTTATACAAGATATCAAGTCTGCGTCTTGCACTCTGAACAAAGACAACAATATGCAATGTATTAATTTTTGGAACTATCCTACTAACCTTTTGTGAAATTGATATTTCATTAAAATTATAAAGAAAAATAAGTAAATAAATAAAACAATATGACTACCATCTTTATTATTAGAAACTAATATTATAAATGTATTATTGTACTGGTTGATAAATTGTGTCAACTTGAGAAGTTTAGAAGTTTAATTAAGTGACTCATCAACAGAGAGCCAGGATTCTTATTTGATAACATTCTCATCTTGGGGCCCGGCGGGATGGCTCAGTGGTCTAAAGAGCCTGTTTGGGAAAGCTTGGGCGGCTTCAGGGACCGCAGTTCGATCCCCGGAACCACATGCTGCGCCAGCCCTGCCCTCGGGACGGGCTGAGCCGGCCATAGGAATGAGTGAATAAACAAATAAAAGTTCTGAAACAAGAAAAATAAATAAATAAATAAAATAAAAAAGTTCTTAAAAAAAAAGAAATTCTCATCTTGTGCAAGAAGAGGGCTTGTATGAGCTCCACACCCCCAGCCCTAGGGTAGCTTGTTTATAATATAAGGAGTGGAGAAAGGTTGGCTAGAAACTGCAGCTGCAGCCCTTCCATTTGCTCCTCACTCATTTCAGCTGCCATGAACTGCTACTCTCTGTCGTGTGACAACCTACCTGGGAGCCACCTGAGTATGAACTAAATCTCTGTAAACTGTGAGCTAAGTAAAGTTTTCCTTCCTTAATTTTAGGTATGTAGGAACCGCTGGGAGCTGAGCCTGCGCTCCCGCCGCGGGTAAGCTCTCCGCGCCCCTCTGCCCCGCCTCTGCGTTCCCGCGACTAACTTCCTGTTCCAGCCCAGACCCAAACCGAACCACTGGGAGCTGACCCTGCGCGCCTGCCACAGGTAAGCTCCCTGCGCCCCTCTGCCCCGCCTCTGTGTTCCCTTGGCTACCTTCCTGTTCCAGCCCAGACCCGACCCGCCGCTATCTAGGCCCGTGCGGCAGATGGGTCGGGATCCTTGGCCTGCCTTCCCTTTCCCTGCCCCCCCCTTTTTTTTTTTGAACCCCTGCAGCCCAAGCTCCAGCACCGAACCCATCAAATAGCCTGTTTGGCAACTGATCTGCTCCACAAGCCTACAAGGACTACTCAATCCCAAAGCTCCACCTCCACCTAGAGAACACATCCGCCAGGATTCACAAAAGCTAGCAGCCAGAGCCCCAAAACAACAGTCAGGAACCTTTGTAGACGAACCACCTTGGAGTCTCCAGACCAAACACTCATAGACACAGCATAACACCACCAAAGTACAGAGGTCGCTTCCATGCAAAATGATTACAACAAGGAGTAGGAGGCAATCTCAGGACCCATGCCCACCCAAACCAAATACAGAAGACACTATCATGGAAGAAAATGAGAATTATACAGATGAAACCTCTGAATTGGTAGCATCTGAGGCAGAAACACAAGTGCAGAAACTTATAGAGCAACTGAGATCAGAGATAACATCTGAAGTAAAAAAAGAAATACATGAAGTGGAAAAATGACTGGAGAAACGTATAGAGGACATTAGAGCCCAAATAATATTTAAAGTTGACAAAGACATGCCTACATCAATAGCATCCCAAGTAGGGGAACAACTACACAAAAGTAGAAAGGAGAACAGAACAGAAATAATCTCTGAATTAGAGAGAGAAAGGATAACCGTAATGACAGACTTCAATACTATTAAAGAAGACATCGATAAAAAATTAGAGGAGAATAGAAAAATGATGGACTCCCTGATGGAGCAATATAGGAAAGACATAGATCGCCTGAAACAGTTTCAAAGAGATATACAAGAAAACAAAACCTCGATCACAAGTTGGCAGAGCTAAATGAACGAAAATGAAGATAGAGTTTCCAACCTTGAAGACACAGTTGCAGCCAGGGAAAGAGTAACAAAGGATCTTTTAAAAACAACCAGAATGCAGGAAAAAATAATTCATCATCTGCAAGACAATGCGAAAATGAACAACGTGAGATTAATGGGAATCAATGTGAAAGAAGGAGTCAATACAAATGATATAAAAAGAATATGGGCAGAAGTAATAGCAGAAAACTTCCCAAATCTGAGAAAACAATCAGACATTCACGTAACTGAAGCCTACAGAAACCCAAATAACATCAACCCAACTAAAAACACGTCAAGACATATAATAGTCAAGATACTAGAAATCCAGCTGAAGAAAAATATATTCAAACTGCTAGAGAAAAGAAACAGATCATTTAAAGGAAAACCCATCCGAATAACAGCAGATTTCTCTTCACAAACCATGAAGTCAAGAAGAGCATGGAGCAGAGTGCTTCAAGTCTTCCATGAAAACAATTTTCAGCCCAGACTATTG
>PVJA010029383.1:0-26675 GCA_004027025.1 Myocastor coypus
CCTAGGGTTTAGATCTCATTCTGCTTCTGGTTGGCTCAGTCTATGGGATCTTTGCCTTACCATTGGGGAATTTCTCCATCTACAAATTTATGGCAATTATAAATTTTAAGATAGCAATTTCAAGATTTGATGGACAGCTAAGCACAAAATATTAGAAAACATGGCTTAAAATTTTGCAAACTGATCTCAGACTACCCAGGACTTGAGGGTAGTCTGACCCACGCAGACCTTTGAAATCTCTATCACCCGTCATTGCCTTTCTGATTTGAAAAAAGGGGAGAAAGTTGGAGGATGCACACTGTTATTTCACTTTACTAATCGATTGTTCAACCATTACATCTGCAAGTCCTTAATTTAAAATGCATGCACATGTACATATCTGGATATCAACAATTCCATGGTGTTTTTGCTTCATAGTAGATGCAGCTCGTGCCCAGATGTTCCACTAGCTCTTTTTTCTTTGCAGAAGAACTGTACTTGGTGGGGATGGGGAGCTAGAGAGAGGGCTTAAGAAAAAACAAAACAAAACAAACAAATAAATAAAAACGACATAGGTTTGAGAGCCCATGGTTAGTACTCTCTGCTTAAGTGGGAAACTCTCACAGATGGTGGCTTGGAGCTGCTGCCCTGACCCTGACCTTGGGGACCATGTATTTTTATGCTTCTGCCCTGTTTCCAACCTCAATCCCCAGAATGGACTCACCACCTTCAAAACAGAGTTAATGTTTATGTTTTCCACAGGTTTCTATTTAGTGCTTTTGCGTGTGACCAAAAATTCATAGATAAACTGGAAGAAAAACAAAATGAGCTTGTTGATATAAATTGTGTTTCAGCTGGAAGTCCTGACAAAATAATCACATGGTTTTACTTTTAGCAGTTGTGTTTCCTTAAGTCATTTATTCTTGCGGTTTTTCTGTAAAAGTAGTTTACTGTGACTATTGATTATTAGAGCAAGAGGCAATCGTTGCTTATCTTATCACTACTGGTACTAGGTTTGATTTCTCTTAAAATATTGTACAATCCTCTAAAATAGGAGCATTAACTGACTTCCGTTGAGAATAACCCTCCTCTGTAGTGCCATTTTCTTAATTGAAAAGGACTTTTTCAATGAAATAAGAGGAAATAAAAGAAACATTGCTTCCTATTTACTCAGGCTAGCACGAATGGGATAAAAAGGACCTAACACAAAGGAGAGGTCATTCTGAAATCTGCCATGCTCGTGGTAAGCGTGAAAAAATAAAGAAGTTCACCGATGTTAAAATTGGAGAGGGGAAAAAAAAGCACAAATTAGTTGTGAGTATGAAATGCATTTCATTGTGGGCTTGCCTCTATCTTTCCTGAAGATTCCCCAGAGGAAGAGGAGGAAGGAAAGATGAGAGGTCGCCCGTCCACCACCCTGGCTCTGTAGCTTGGAATCAGCAGTGTCTCTGCTCCACGGCAGAATGAACGCCCCATTTATTGCCCTAGGAAAGGTCTTCACCAGGGGCTCCATCTATCACCTGGAATTGAGTTTCTTAATAGGGATTCTAAAGGTTCTTTCTTCCATACCTCACCAGGAGACCACTCTTCTCCTCTTGGGTCCTCTTAGGTCCTGTGGTTGTCAGAGCTCCTGTCTGACCTTGCTCAATCAACTTTGTGCCCATTTGGTTTTTTTAATTTTGTGTTTACCTAAAGCCTCAAGAGAAAGCAGTCAATAAAACTATGTTCACTGCAAAGCTTACTAATTTCTGCCTTTAGAATGAGTTTGGAAGTAGAACTCATTTGCTTTATCTGGGGAAGCCAGGGCTTCTGTGGGGAGAAGCAGAAGTCTCGCCTCGTGCGGCTGCTATGGATGGACTTGCTCACATCTCCTGGAGAGTGGCAGGAGAGAGCATGTCTCAGTGTGCTCTGCTGGTAGGTTTTCTCTTCTGATGATCAGTCTAGCTCCCTCTGATGAATGGTTATTACATGCAGAGTTAACACAGTAAGCATTTCATGTGATAAATTGTTACTGAGGAAGGTGGTCTATGATGCTGAAAACCTCAAAAAACGCAGAACTTATCTATTTGACGTATGAAAGCTGCGATTACTGGGATTTAATCCTTTTGGCAGGGCACCTATCCATCATGTGTAAGTGCAACCAAGTGAATGTCTATATTAATCAGGATTATTTTAGGCCTTAATTCACAAAACACTCTCCTTTTTGATTTTCAAAGATTTGTGGAATTTTTTGTATCTTGAGGATACCCTTAGATGAAGTGGAGGAAAAGAGCCTGAGTTTGTACCCCATGCAGACAGAGCTACGAATATTCCAAGCAAGCGGATACAACTAATTTCCACCAGGGTCTCCCCAAGGATAGCAAGAGGATGCTTGCCTATGCGACTATTTGCAAAGGCAACTCACACATTTATAACTCTTCGTGATCAAGGGCACAAGCAGTGGACACTATCTTTGGTTTTTCCCTTTAGGAGGGACACTATGATCATCTTTTTGTTGTTGTTTTGTTTCATTCTCCAACCTTTCTTCACCATCCAACAGCAGATTGGTAACTGGTGGTCTAGTTGAGAAGAAACTGTACTCCATTAAAATATATCTTACCAGAGAATAAATTTTGAACAACAGCAAAAACACCATCAAGTTTAGAAAGTTAAGACTAATTAAAATTTAGCGAAACTGCCAAGTGCTTCCAGGGTTGCCACTGACGGTGTCCGGGCCTTAGTGAAGAAATGACTCATGGCTGTGTTGACAGGTGGCAAGGGAAAGCCCAGGTTGCTCTGGATGACTGTAGCTTGTAAAGCAGTGGTGGCAGGCCTGTGGCGCACCCACCCCAGTGGGCTGTCTGTGTCACTGAGGGCTCTGAATGGCTCACTCTCAGGGCCATGGGGAACTGCAGTGCTATAGCGGTGACTGCCAAGCACTCCCTGACCACATCTGCCTTTTTTCTTGCATCCAGAATAATCAAACTCTTCATAGTTATGAAATAATCCACATATTTGGATAACAGCCAAATGCAATATGTAGAATCTTTCTTTTGAACTCTGATTTTTACATTTTTTACTAATATAAATTTTTTAATGTTTTGTTTTAAGCTTTGATAGAGACATTTTTCTAGGATTAAAGAAGTACACACTAAGCTTTATTACTTGTAATCTAATGGAAGACTTATAACATTAAGAACTATGAAATACATCAATTTTCTTTAAGAAAGATCTTTCAAAAACTAATTACAAGGAATATAATTTTAGACTGGACATACTTGTATGTGCTTGTAATACCAGAACTTGGGAGGCTGAAAACAGGAGCATCACTACGAGTCCAATCTATGTAGTGAGCCCCTGTAGACCCTGTACTAAATATATATTTTTAAAAGAAATATAATTTTATGCTCTTTCTATAATGTGTATTAGGCTTTTCATTTAAAAATACTTAATATTTTAAAATTTGTGAATTCTTCAGGCTTTATGCTTTTTTTAAGTATACATTTATTTATCAACAACATATAATGCAGTATTTTAAAGAGTTACAATACTATAGGTATTAACAATGAAAAACTAACCATGCTTGTGGAGACCATAAACATTTGATAATTTACTAATTGTGGGTCCTGGCAATTGACAGTAGCTATTTATTATGTCTACTGTTTTTTCTTTCTTTCTTTCTTTCTTTCTTTCTTTCTTTCTTTCTTTCTTTCTTTCTTTCTCTCTTTCTTTTCTTTCCTTCTTTTCTTATTTTAATGTATTTGGTTGTTGCAGGGTCTCACTATGCTGCTCACGGTAATCCTGCTGCTTTCAGCCTCCCCAGCACTGAGAGTACAGGCATATGCGACCATGTTCAGACTCTGACTGGCTAAGCCTTTCCTGGTGGTAGGGCTTGCATGACGTGTGGTGCTGGCGTGTGAACCATGGTCCCTGCGGGTGCCTAAGCTTGGCTAAGCAGGTGCTTTAGTCCACTGAACTATCTCACCAGCCTCAGCTATCTCGCTGATCACTTCATCTGTTATGCTTAAGAGATACTTTCTGTGGCTTTGAATATTAGTTACTTAAAATTTGCCTAATCTAAATTGACATATCCTCTGAATAGAAAATTCACATTGATTTTAGAAACTTACTATAATGAAGCAATGCAAAATACATCAATCTGTTTTCTACTGGTTACAAACTGAAATGTTGACCATTCTGATATATTTGGTTGAATACAATACATTGGTTTAACTCTAACAACTTTTAACATGCTTCTGAAATTTTTAGGTGCCAACCCCACCTCACATTGTATTCCTGATGGGTGGTATTTTTTTTGGCTGTTGTCTCTTCTTCTGCATTCCTCTCTAACATAAATACTGGTGTTTCCCCTTCCTGGTGAGTATCTGCTGCCTATGAAATTGGTTGCTACTCAAGTAATTCATGACGCTACTGGTGCTCAACTGGCTGGTTGGCTTCTCCTCTACCATCGTATCAGATAATGGACCATTGCTGACTGGCAGCCATGGCTAGAGCTAGCCATTCTGATAGAAAAATGGCCATGTGTACATTTACATCAGGTTTGTGTTAATTGTTGGTTTACATTTATTAAAAGTGGGCATACTCAGATAATTCATGTGGTTTAATTCCAATCATATTTCAGCTCACAGTTATTACAATCTGTAGTTTGAATTGTCTCCTGTGCATATGGGGAAGCCACCCCATCATGAGAAACTGCTGAACAGGAACAGAAGAAATTTCTTCTTTGGCTCACTGGGAGAATGTGCCTGGCATAGTTGTGACATCTAACAGCAGTACATTGAAATTAGTCACATGTTGCTGCATGTCATGTTCATTAATTATTATCCTTGTAGGTGCTTCCATAAAGGGACAGCCCTATGCATCTAATTTTTCAGAGTGTAGTCAGAATGTTGGGAAAATAACTAACTTTATTTATGAACAGCAATATTCTTTAACATGGAACCTATTCAGTCTTTATCCTCAAAAGTATTCAGCTTTTGCTAAGTGATCTACTGTTTAAATCACACATTTTCCAAATTAGCTACAGTGTGGGTAATGCACATTTTAAATCCAAACCTTTCAATTTATTTAACACTCGTTTATTGTTAGGACATTCTCTTTGGAATTTTATGCTCATTTAGCTAAATTTTGGGAAATTTGTGCAATATTATATATGTTCATTTCCTGAAAACAATATATTTTATAAAATGAATTACAAAATTTAAAATAAAGCCAGCTTAATGAATACAAAACTATCTATGCCATTTGTATAGAGAAAAGATTAACTACAAGAGATAAACATTACTTTAATGCTATCCATACCTCAGCTCTTTTTCATTTTAGTATTAAACCATATTTTTTGAAAGCTAAAAAATGTGACTAACTATGAAATTTTATGGTCTTGTAAGGTAGATTTACAGCTGTTTATATCCCCCATGTACAGATCATATGATAATACTCTTTCTCTGTGGCCTACTTTAACTGCTGAGATTTCAAAAATAATGATAAATTGGGGCTGGGGACTTCCTCTCTTGATTCAGATAAGAAGCACAATTTCCACTGAGAAGTAGAAAAATCAGAAAAATATGCCAAACAATCTGACTGAAGAGCTGAAGAGTTTTTGAGGATCCAGGCCTTGAGAGGCTGTCTCCAGGGAGCAGGCTCAATTTTATAAATCTTGTTTCCACAGGACATTAGTCATCTATAGGCCAAAGGATGTTTCTGTTGTATTTTGGTTAAAAATAGCAAATAAGAGAAAAACTGGCAGAAGATTTTACAACCTGTGGTGTTTGACATATTTTTTTTTAAATGCCAGGTAAATAGAGATCCAAGGGACCAGAATCTTTAGATTATAGAAGGATTGACTTGAAGCCCCACCTGTTTTCTCCCTGACAAAGTAAAACTCACTATAGATAAGCATATTAGTAGAAGATTTCTAAACCATGGGCAGAGTTTTCTGTACACTTATTGTGTCTATAATATAAAGGTTGAAAACCAGGACTCACCTCAGAGGAAGAGCCATTGTCCAGACCTTGAGGAGGATCCTGAAGTGTTGTATCCTAGACCTGGAGATGGTCAGAGATGGAAGACTTTTCAAAAATTAGAACTATCTGATGTCAAGTCAATTTTAGTCATATTATTAGCTACAATATGTGCTTAAAAGAAAGGGTAGGAGTTGTACAGAGGAAAACATGATCATATGCCACTATTGTGTGTGTGTGTGTGTGTGTGTGTGTGTGATAGAAGTATCAAAAATGGAATAAAGCAGAAGAGATAATATTATAAAAGCTGAAAAAATTCTTAAAATACTGCATTCACAGATTCAAGAAACCGTGTTCTCCAATCTAAATAACTATAAAGACTAATGAAAGTGAGAGGAAAAAAGGAAAAGGGAAAAGGAGAGAGGGAGAGACAGACACAGAGAGAGGAAGAAGAAGAAGAGGAGGGAGGGAGAGAGAGAGACAGAGAGAGAGACAGAGAGGCAGAGAGATTTTAAAATATAACCTTCATGGGTTTATCAGATCTCAAAGAAATAAAGCTTAATGCGTTACAGCTGACTTTTTAATAAAGATGATGGTTGTGATAAAACAATTGAAAGCTATCTACTCAATGCTAGAAGTTCTCCTTGCCAAATTACAAATGTATTTTCATCAAAATTAAAGTGAAAAATTATTAAATCAGAATGACATATTTTAAGTCTGGGCATGGTGGTGCGCACCTGTAATCCCAGCACTTGGGAGGTACAAGCAGGAGGATCACTATGAGTCAGTAGTGAGACCCTGCACAAAAAAACAAAAACAAAAAGACAGAAAAAAATGACACATTTTAAATATCTCTTCTCAGAGCCAGTGGTGGAGGTGCAGCTCAAATGTTGAAAGCTTTTCTAGATTGTAACAGGCCCTGAGATGAAAAAAGGAAAAGCCTATTTAATTTCCAGAATTGGAAAGGAAAGTTCTGTTTTCTCAAAAACCTAGATTCAAGACGTACAGAGTAAAGGTGTGGAACATCTTCTTGGTCTAATTAACGGACTGCAGATGAGCATTTCAGTAAAGCTCAGTCCTATATAACAGAGTGCACAGGAGTTTCTACACAGGATATTCCTCAAAACTGACCCACAACTGGGTCATAAAGCATATATCAAATTATGAAACTTATTCTGAATATATTTTCTGACTATAGTGGAATTAAAGCAGAACTAACTAGTATCACATAATGCAGCTCCTAATTCTCAAATAATAATTGCTAAATAAGTGATGGGCAAAATACACACAATGGAAATCTTAAGATATTTTGAAAGGAGTACTAAATCATGCTGTATGTAAAAACAGTGGGATGTTGCTAAAGGCATCTTAAAAACATTTAAATTTTAAAGACTTGACATTGATACTCTAGTCATTTTAAGGAATTAGAAAAAGGATAGCAAACAAAAATAAACATAAAAACAGTAAGTAAAGGGCAGGCACAGGCAGTAATGAATCATGCATACAATAAAGGAAATACCCACCTACACTTTAGTTCTTAAAAAAGACCTAATTATTTGGCACTTGTGTAGCTAAAAAAGTAACAAAAAAAGTAGGTACTAAAATCAGCATTGTAAATAATAAAAACAAGGTATAACATTAAAGATACTTCAGTTTTCAAAGGATTCTAAGAGGATGCAAGAAGTTTATGTTAATAAACTGAAATATTTTGATGAGAAAACCAAATTTCTAGGCTACTATAACCAAGGCTGAATCAAGAAAATTTTTTAAAAAATAATTCGGCTTTATAAAGTTAATTTTCATTACTTTCCAAATCTCTTATAAAGCAACCTCAAGGCTCAGTTGTATTTCAGATTATACTGAGGATCCTAGACAGTGAAATTAGATAATGAAACAATAATTAAAATCATGATAATAAGAAGGATCAAAGTTTCTACATTTTTTAATATGTTAAATTGACATCAATGTGCAAGAATCAGCTGTGTGTATGTATCTGACACAGAAAATGTTTAAAATAGTGCCCAAAATGTCATTCAAAAGTTAAATGACTAGATTTAAATCAGTGAAAAGTATGTGCTCCACATTAAAAATTTTTTAAAAATATTTTTAGAGAAACAGAATTTACACAAAAGAGAGAAACTACTACATTGGTGGATTTGAAGATCGAGTATTATTAAATAACCAATGCAGTGGTTTAACATAGATTCTTGGCTTTCTCTAATGAAAAATATGCAGCTCAGGTAGAACCCTATGCATTGTCCCCAAGAGGCAGGCCACTGAGAAGCCTGTAAGCAGGAGCGACATCTTATTCAGAAGATAAATTAGCCTCTACTGAAAGGGCCACACAAGAATTATTGATATGAAAGACATAAAACAAGGGTATCAGAACAGAGCCAACAGAGCCAACAGTGTTAATAATACTGCTTCCAAAATGAGATGGTTTTTCCTTTAACCTCAGTGCATTCCCAGAAATAATGTTTTTCTTTCTTTCTTTCTTTCTTTCTTTCTTTCTTTCTTTCTTTCTTTCTTTCTTTCTTTCTTTCTGCATTTTTTTTAGGGAAGAGTGTCTAAAGGGTGTCCAGTGTCTCACTACTAGATTTGGGCTCCACTACTAGATTTGGGCTAGTAGTCTCCAGTCTCAATTGCATTCAGTGAGCCCTGGGTGTAGGACCAGCATGGCAGACCTGGAGATCGAACCCTAGGCCCCTGTGCCTACTTGAAGGTGCTTTAGTCTGCTGAACTATTTGGCTGGCTCTGCCAGAGATAATCTTTTTGATGCTGATACCCACACCTTCAAGTACTAGTAATGGCAACACGTAAGGTGGTGCTTACTGTGTGCTACAGGACACCATTCAAAGTGCCTTTAACATATCAGCTTGCTTGAGCCCCCTTCAGGCCCATGAGGCTGATCACAGTATGATTGTCACTTCACAGGCAGTCTCTATTGCCATCTCAGAGTTGCCCCAGGGGGTAGGTCCACATGGCAGGCCTCTGGATTGAACCCCAAGCCCCTGGCCTGCTTGCAGGTGCTTTAATCCACTGAGCTATTTGGCCAGCCCGAAAAACAACTTTTGTATAGACTTACCACTTGTGCCCCAGGACAGGCTAATTTTCAATTCTCAGTTCTTAACTATTATGCAGCAGGGCCTTTTCTCCTGTGGATTTCTGACACCCATCGTCTTAAGTCAAAATTAAAAGCAACACTTTTAGGAATTCTGTACCAGTATACTGAGTCAAAGGGCTTTTTGTAAGCATCCCATAAGCTGGAGAACCTCTCAAAAATTTTGTTATTTCATTACTGGAAATTCTAACTTAGCAAATGAGAATGTTAACATTAACTTTTCAGTGGGGATGGGCAACATAAAATTAAGCTGAACTTGAAGAAATTATTCCAATGACAGTAAAATACAAGAGAGATAAGAGTCAAGTCTTTCATTATATGTAAAGTTTACTTGTTCTACCAATGGTGTTCAGCCTGGCTAGGCTCAAAGAACTGGGTGGTGATAAAGTCTAAAAATTACAGTTGAGCAGGCTGGATTTTTTGTTGTTGTTGCTTTTATTTTTGACTAGGCTGCTTTTAAACAACCCTACAGATTCTGTCTCTTTACATCTTTGAAGACTATGAATGCTGTGAAGATATTTCAACTATTAGTTTAAAAGGCAGAAAAGAAGGAAAAGTTTTAAACTAGATCTAGACAGAATTTAAAATTTCCATCAAGGTTTGGTCCTTATTGCTTCCTGTTCATGTGCTGGAGAAGAGGAAGTGTGGCAGTCCTGGGGGTGATTGTGGGAGAAAGAGGAATGGAAAGACACCGAAAGCTGGGGAGACCAAAGGAAACATCCCAGCTTCTTAACATGGAAACACTTATTCTACAGTCATTTATTATTTATTAAATATCAAAGTGAGAGCTCATGCAATGATCTTAGCTTTGACTTCTTTATCTCATACCGAAAGGATATAAAAGAAACAAGATATTGTGAAAAGCTGAAAGCACATAGAAGTTGGTACTTCCAGGGGCTGAGGAGATAGCTTGGTGGAATAAGAACTTGCCTGGCAAGCACAAGGGCCTGAGTTTAATCCCCGGTGTCACACACACACACACAACTGGTACTTCAACATTTTAGTGTTAGATGCAAACTAAAAATCTGATTTTTGCTTAAATCACATTTTATAATATACCAATGTAACAATAACAAGATAATTCTTTTATCTCGGCACAGAATTACATATGTGGTAGCAATAACATTAATAATGCCAAGAATTAAGCTTGTGAGGGTTTTTATACGCAGGGTAAGAACTTTGCATGTATATGTATGTTATTTGTCCAGAAACATGATAAGGTTAATAGCATGGTGCTGCTCATTTCAAATATCAGAATCCTGAAGTGTCGAGACTCTAAGATGTAAATAGCATGGCTAATAAACTATTTAGTTAAAGATTAGAAGCTGAGAGCCTTGCTCGATCAATAGCTGTAGCAGACAGGGTAGCTTCATTTCAATGCCTTAAGCAGCCAACAGTTCGGTGACAAGAAGGGCTCTGGTTTTCTGATATGTGGATGATTCAGAGGCAAATCACAAAGTCTCCATTACAGGGAGAAACAGACACTGACCCACTGTATTTAAGCTTCCCACGCGGTTTCAGATAAGAAAAGCAATTTGACTTAAGGCAAAGTTATTTTATAACAGATACTCAGGTGTATTAAAGTGTTATAAAGCCAACTGCTCCTACATGAGATTGGTATTTAAAGATATTTAAAAATGATCCTACATTGTATTTTAAGTCTTGGTAATGATGGAAAATTTGTCATATGAGTCAATTTTAACTCTAAAGAATTAATTTTCTTTGGCTGTATGAATCCAAGTGGGAACCCTGACATAGTGGTTATATCTGCAGGCATGATGGGTTACCTGGTGGATAGAGGAAGTGTAAGTATATGTGATGTCCAAAATAAAGTAACAAGTATAAAACTACACATGCAATCAGAGTGAGAAAAACTTGCTTTCATGTGAGAGTTGGAAAATTTATTATCATCATCATAATAACAATGCTGATAATAAATATCATCTATCCTACATATAACAATACCATAACACTATAACACAAGACCTACTGATAGGCTAAGATAAAATACTGCCTTACTTATGACAGGCAGTTCCTGGCTCAAAGAGGGCACTGTGCTGATCTAGTCTGGCTTTAAAGAAAAGGGAACATCTCTGAAAGGGAAAGTGGCACTAGCCTACAAACTGCCTCATGAGGATCTTTGTGAGGAAGCCTCAGAAGGCCGTGAGAAGGATGAGGGGCAGGTGTCGTGCGACCCAAGGCTAGTGGCCTGCGATCCAGAAGGATGCTTCATCTCTTGTCTTACTAGACTTTTCCATTCAGGGCAAATCTAGTGCATCCTAGATTCTTTCTTTTTGCAAAAGTAAGATAATTAAACTTTTTTTAAAAATTTGTAAAATTTGATTCAATTTGGAAACATTTCAACAATAACTTTAGATTCTGTCTCAGTGGTCCTTAAATGTCTGTTTCTTCCAGTCTCCCTCAGATTTTTTTTTCCCCTAGCTCTTTCTAACACTATGTTTTGTAAAGAAATGGTAGCATATAGGGCCAGCCAGATATCTCAAAAGATTAAGGCGCCTGCTTAGGCAGACAAAGGGACTAGGGTTTGATCCCTGGCACACCACGCTGACCTTACCCCTGGGCCACAGCGAGACAGAGATTGAAACTGGGCATGGTGATGCACTTAGGGAGCTGAAAACAGAAAGATCACTATGAGTCCAATCTGTGTAATGAGACCCTGAACTAACTACATAAAAAAATAGTAACGTATGTCACTGAATGAATAAAATTGGAAAATAACACAAGATAAATAAAAATTTCTTCATTTCCAAATGCAAAATGTCACTATTGCTATTGGAAAATGCTGCTTATCTTTATTGCAATAGTCTTATTTATGAGAATTTCACAAGGCAGTTCATGTGGAGCCTCTTAACTTTGGGACCTTGAGCATTGCTGAATTATCCATGCTGCCCTTTAACTCAGCAACCTTGCCTGGGTCATTCTTAATTGGCAAGCCCTTTAAAGGGCACTTAGAGAGATGGAAAGAAAATGTTTCTATTCTGCATGAAAATGTTAAGAGAAATTTAAAAACAATAAACTGGTACACTTGAACTTAACTTAATTACAACATTTTCACCAGTTTGCAAAAATTATGAATGAATGACTCCATTTACTTATAAGCTGAATGATACTTCTAAGGGTTCACAAATCATTAAAAGAGATGTATTATAAAATAACTTATCCCAAAGGCATATAGTATTGCTGTGAAATTAATATATTAAGGGAAAATTAAGTTACGTCATATAAACTTTGATATTAAGCTATCAGATTTCATAAAGTTGTTAATGTTATGATATCACTAGACAATATGTTAGGTAGGCTTGGTGTGACTATTTCAAAACAAATTTAACCTAAAGTTATAACATACTTTCTTATTCAGAATTCTAGCTTGGAAAATAAAGTTAAAAAGTGTTTTGAGGGCTGGAGAGATTAGCTCAGTGGTCTAAGAGCCTGCCTGGTAAGGACCTGTGTTGGATTGCTGGTACCACATGTTATGCCAGCTCCACGCCAAGCCAGGCACCAAAGCCAGGCGTGGTGGCACATGCTTGTGATGCCGGTGCTGGGGAGGCTGATACAAGAGGCTCACTATGAGTCCAAGCTGTGTACCAAGTAAATAAAACAAAAAAAAAATGTGTTTTGAGATTTCTAAAATTTGAAATTTATTCATATATCCATTTAAATTAAATTGGCACGTCCTTTTCTGATACATACAGTGTTTCATTTTCCTTAGCCCTTTCCCCTTAATAATATATTTTAACTTAAAATCGTGGCTCTATGGCATTTGCTTATTAAAAACAGATTCTGTCACAGTCTATTAAAGTTTCACAAAATGTTAGCAAAATAGTACCTGCATGAATTATTTGTCAAGTGGTAATATTCTTATTTTATCTTAGATTTTGATTCAGAAATATTTTCAAATTTGGTGGGTATCTCTTCTAGTAATTTATATTTCTTTAAAAAAAACCTTTTTATCTTTATTAGTATGTTTGCAGTACAGAATGATTTAATTCATTGTGGGGAACTGGTACACATTTCATTCCTTTTTTAATTTCCCCTTCACCCCTTAAAATTTTTCTTTTGTCAACATGAGATTCATTTATTTATTTTACAATTTCACATTAAGTTATCATAGATACAGATTAGCAGTCAGAGTAATAGGCCAAAATTATATGAAACACATAAGACAATTATACTTAATCTAGGCACACTTTTAAATATATCATCTATACTGAATTACAATAATTTTCTTTTTTTTTCCTATCTGTCTTACATTTTGCACTTTATGCACTGGCTTTCTTATGTAAGAGAAGCTATGTGTCACTAAATGTTATTACTATTGCTGAATCTTATGGTCTCAGGGTACATTCCTTTTCCCACAAATGACACAAGTTTATCTTTCTTCTTGGCAAAGTACTATTCTGTTGTGCATGGGTACCACATTTTCTGTGCACATTTTGTTCAAGTAATCTTATTTCCAACTACTTCCCTTTTCTTCTGTTCTTGCCCTCTTATCTATCTCTGCTTGCCTTTACTCCTTTGTTTTCTGTCTCTGCTTGTCTTTACTCCTTTGGGTGGCTTAAAATGATACTTGGGCAGCCTCAATATATACAGGCCTTGCCATGTCTTTGAAAATATACATGCAGTTGCAAGAGAACAATTCATCGTGGTGCTGGAACTGTGAGCCTGGCTTTACCACATGCGCAGGGGTGGTGGCAGTGGCAGCCATGGTGGTGATGGTGGTGACTGCAGGCATTAAGGGACAATGATGTTTATTTGAAGAATCACTAAATTGTCATGCCCACTAAGAACATTCTGAGAGAACTCAAGTTTTTCTCTAAGCAAGAGTCTCACAGAAAAGTTATAACAGCTCCAAGCAGCCAACGATATCACTGGGTTCTAATGATAGCAAGGTTGGTGTTTTAAATGAGTCATCTCAAGAAATGCTTACAACAGTATGGCCACAGAGTTCAAAATTGCTTATTTGTGGATGAAGCAGTTGTTTCAATGGTTGCATCCTTTTTTTCCCATGATCCCAGAAGTTTTGAGTAGTGATCACCCCTTAAACCACTGATGTCAGGTTAATTTCAGTCTTTTGCTTCCTACTGTCTGATCACCCTGTGATCCAGAGAGAATATTCATGGAGCAGCCAGAGTCCTTTTCTCACTCTCTGTACCAAGAGAGTCTCCAATTTCTGTTAAGAAGCTTTGCTTCCTCGTAACATCTGGACAGACAGCAGGGAAGAATGCATATGGCAACTCTTACCTTGAAGATTTATCCCGAGGATTCAGCCCACAGGTAGAAAAAGAGCTGATGCGACTCCCAGCAGCCACATTGTGCCATGGTGACGCCTCACATGACAGGAAAACAGATGAGATGAGGAAACCAAAAATGTGAATTATGATCCAAATCAAAAGCAATTAGCACGTAATAGCCTTGGAAAGATTCAGCTGACGCCAAGGGAGAACTCTAGGCTCTCTCAAAGTTCAGAAGAAAGAAGAAAGATAAAAAGGCAAGGAAGAGGGAGGAAAGGGGAGGAAGAGAAAATAAATAGTAAAAGGATGCAAAATGTATACGTACTCATTTCCCTTGGTGAATATATTTAATGTGTGTCTCAAACATATACTAATATTTTTTTTTAAAAAGCCTCAGGGGAACATGAGCTAAAACAATAACCTCTATGAATGATGGAAGGACATGCTCTAGAGATAGAAAATGGTAAAAAAAGGAAAGATGGGGAATTTTTTTTTCTGAGCATTGAAAAGAGGCCTTTTTTAATCAGCATTACCTCTTTCTTTTCTAGCACATCTTATGATTTATAGGTATGAAGAAGAAAGTATTACAGGCACTCAGGAGGAAAACAATGCACTTCCTACCCATGGAAAAAGCCAGGCTGGCCTCAGCCTTCTACCACATGAATATAAGAACAGATTTCCAAGCATTCTGCACAGAGCTTTATGGGTAAAAGTTCTTGAAGCTGTATATATACTTTCTTACATTCTCAAGGGAAGACAACAGAAACCTCAACTTCAGATATACGTGGCTCTGAAAATATTCAATAAATATGTCATCCTCAGTGATCTGTAGAAGGTAAACTTTAAGTAACCAAGCAAAAAGATATAAAAATTGAAAACACAAAAATGGAACAGTCCCTGTATAAAAGGAGAGGTCAATTTTCTTCTGAACTATGCGTGCTTAATGAGTGAATTCTCAAGAACAACCACGCAGAAATTCCCTCATTAAACTGGAAATGCTGCAAGAAACGGGAAGAATTGCTACTGCTTTGACATATGGACACTGAGAGTGCAAACACATTGATCTTTAGGTTTCTATCACATTGGATTGAATTCCATGGAGTACAATTAAATACAGTTATAACTATGCTGAAACCTCTGAAGGAAGTGACATTCGTATGTGTTTCTCTTCTCTAGCTTGTATCACATGCACATCTGACTCTTTATAAAAGTTTCATCTGCACAAAGAGTGCATATCAGGGGATTTCTACAAATTAAACACACCTGTATGAGAAGCACACCACTGAGGAAGCTCACCAGGAACTACATTTTGCACAGTCCTTGGCTTCCCATCCAGGCCCCAAACATCCACGCTCCAAGACCCACTACTCATTCTTCTTATTTCTAGTTGCACTGATAAATTATCTTGACTTGTTACATTTTTTTTTTTTTTATGTATTTGGTTGTTGCAGGGTCTCACTGTTCAGCTCAGACTTGTGGCTTTCATCCTTCCCAGAGCTGGGATTACAGGCATGGCTCACAGGCTTTGCTCATCCTGGGGGTGGGACTGGTGTGGCATGTGATACCAAGGATCAAACCTCAGTCTCTGCACTTGCCTAAGCTTGCCTAGGTAGAGACTTTGCTGAGGTATCTTGCCAGCCCTTGATTTGTTACTTTGGAGACCAAAGTATGTCTGGCTTACTTCTATAGTTGAACATACATTTTCTGTTTGCGTGATGTTCCAGTAAGTACTCACACTACAATTTATTTACTTATTTTATAGCTAGTGGTCATTTGGCAGTTGCCTTGCTAGGACTATAGTAAGTGTTGCCATGCACACTGGTCTTCATGATCTGTGGTGAATGGGTGTACCCATACTTTGAAAATGGAGGTCTACAAATGAACTGCTGGCTATCGCAAAAAGGAGTAAGTTACAATTTACTCTCTCATCAGCAGAATACGTCAGTCTGATCACCCCAATTCCCTGCCACACTTGTACCTACACCTTTTTCATTTTAGTCATTCTGGTGGATGTGCAATGATATCACATCAGTGCTTTCGTTTGTATTTTCTTATTTTATTACATATTTTAGTACAAGATCTACAGGGTCTCAGTACACAGATCATACTTGCAGTGATCTGCCTGTTTTCAGCGCCTCCCTCCCCCAAGTGCTAGGATTTCAGGAGCACGCCACCATGTCCCATCTCAGTCACCATCTCAGCGCCCACTGGGGGCAGGGCCAGTACGGCATGCTGGGGATCAAACCCTGGCCCTTGTGTCTGCCTAAGCAGGTGCTTTAGTGTGTTGACCTATCTGCCTGGTTCTGCATTTTCAATTTGACTGATCAGAGTTGGTCATCTTATCATTTGCTGATTGTTAGCTTGGAAACTCACTTCTGAAATATTTGTTCAATGTATTTCTTTATTTTATTAGGTTCCCTATATTTTCCTTCTTCTTTTGTAGGAATTCTGTGCTAATAAATCTTGTCAGTTAGGTATCCTAAATCTCTTTTCCTACTCTGTTCTTTGTATTTTCATTATCTGAATGATATCTGTTGACTAACAGAAATTTAATGTTGACCTAGAATCTATTAACTCTTCTTGTCTTGTAAGCACCTATTTATATTCCACTTAAGAATTTTTCCCCTACATGAAGGTCATGAAACCCTTCCCTTATATTTTCCTCTGAAAGCTTTATTGTGTACCTTTCCCAATTAGATGTAAAAATCTATCAAAAATTGATTTTTTTGTATGATGTTCAAACACACAGTATTTCCCACGAGGACAACCCATTGACCCAGCTTTCATCCAGAGGCAGCTGCTGCTACTTCCCCCACACCACAAGGTGCTTTATTCAAAATCTGACGCCTGTGTGCCCTCTCTTTCAGGTTCTTCCATTATACTGACCCCTTTGTCTGTCTTTAGTAAAGATGAATTTCTCTTGGTGGTTCCTCTCCTCTTTGCACAGAGAAGGGAAGGGTTTGTGGAGAGGAAGTTTTCTAGGATTGAGAAGAAGTAGCATCAAATATAAGGTTTGTGAGTGGTACTTGGTGTATTTTAAAGAAATGTGGAGTTTAGGCTTGAGTGGTATTACTGATTTTAGTTCCTAAGCATCTGGTGTTGGGATCAGAGCTGATGATGCATAGTGGGGCAGAGAGGCTGTCTAGCACTGATGGCAGGAGGGTGACCAAACCAGGGCAGCCAGAAGCTATTCGCTGTTGGGGAAAAGCCAGTTGAATTTCCTCACCATCTATTATTTTAGATATCATAGGGTCCTATAAATTTCCTCCAAATTATTCCTCTCAGCTCAATGATGATAGTGAAAGTTCTGCTTATTACATGGTTTGTTGGAGTCAAAATGATGTAAACACTGCTGAAATGAAAGTGTGGCATTTTTCCTGTGAGCCTTAGAATGACGTAGTCATGGGAGGCATGGGACACTGTTTATGTGGCTCTGAAGTGACATTTTAATAAATCAATTTATGTTTATTTTTAAAGGTTTAACACTGAAGAGTTGATACCGTATAGCCTATAGGCCTGATGACTAGAATTAATTATGCAGTTTCATTAGATATAGTGGCTATGGCCATTGGACCAAAACAATGATTAACTGATCAATTTGTAAAGCAGGAAGGAAGGTATGCATGCTGTTTGGAATGAAAAAAAAATGTATATATATATAGTTTTTTTTTTTTTTTTTGTCTTTTTGAGACAGGGTCTCGCTATGCAGTTCAGGCTGGCCTTGAGCTCACTTTTGTAGCCCAGGCTGGTCTTGAACTTGCACCGATCCTCCTGCCTCAGCCTCCCGAGTGCTGGGATTACAGGCATGAGCCACCATGCCCGGCTTATATATATAGTTTAATAGAAACAAATACTAAGTCAGTGTTATCTCTCTGCTTTTATGTTTTTTTTTCTGTTTCTTCCTTTCTTTTCCTTCCTTCTCTCTGTTTATATATATTCACAAAGATGATTGAAATCTGTGGTATATCTATATCTTTAAATTAATAAAAGTTTGTAACAGTGAAAGACAAATTTCCTCCAATCCTTCTCAAAATATTCCCCTGTGGGTCAAACATGTTTCTTCTATGATCCTTGCCACTTTTCAAAGAAGCTCTGGAAGTTCTCTCTCCTGAGTGTCTCTTCATGGCTGCCTCAATGTCCTGAACTAATTCAAAATGTTTACAACAATTTCTGTGAAATGAAAAATTATGGTATATCCACCTTATTCACTGGATCTTAACTCAGGTGACTTCTGGATTTCCCCTAAGTTAAAATGACCATGAATGGTAAACATTTTGATGCAATTCAGGACACTGAGGTAGCTATAACAGTGTAGTTAGAAATATCTTAAAAGAGCACTTCCAGCATTACCTCACAAAGTGACAAGAATCCTAGGTTGTTGAGGGGGATTAATGGCAATATGTCTCTTATGTCTTTTACTATAATAGCTTTTTTTCCTTTTGAACATGTATCATTGTTTTTAATCACATATGAGTATGAGTGTGAGCTGCATGACAGGTGGAAGTGCTGCATTTTCTCCAGGCCTTGGAATTAAGGAAAAGAACTAAGGGGGACGCTGGGTTCCCGTCTGCATCAGCGATGGGCAGCAGGGTACTGAATGGAGAACAGGCCAAGGAAGAAGAAGCTTTGTAGTCTTTTAAAAAATTCATTAGTATTTGAGATTACATTAATTACATTCAATGTGAAGGTCTAAGATACCCCTCTGTCTCTGTCACTCTCTCTGTCTATTTCTCTCTCTGTCTCACTTCTGCACTAAGTAGGCTTGTGGAGCACTGTCTATGCAATGGAAATGCTTGCATTCTTCCTTTCTTCAGAAAGTTTTGGATATTTCTCCCTCTTTGCTGTGTGTCTTAGTTACTTTTTACTCATTGCTGAGACAAATACCCCACACTCAAAATGAAGGAAGGAAAGGTTTATTTAGCTCACAGTTTGTGGAGGTTTCAGTCCATATTCGGCCGGCCCAAGGCTGAGTGGAGCAGGGTGGAGAGCATCCAATTCATGCTGGTGGAACAGCAGCAAAATGGTGACAGAGACAGCCAACAAAACACGGCAGTAGAGCAACAGCTCTAGTCTGTCTCTCTGCCTCTCTTTATATTACATTCAGGCTCTCCACATTAGCCTCCGCCTTATGCTACACCCATAATCCCAGAAGTACTTCGACCCATAATCCCATCAGTACTAAAACCCATAATCCCAGGGATCATGGATCAAGTCTCAATCTATAGAAGTCCCTGCCCAATGACTACATGAGGCTTTGGGGGGACACCTACACATAAACCATAACAGTGTGACTCAGAGAGAATTCATGCATTTGAATTTTCAGCTTCCCCCTGTCTTCCAGGGCAGGTGACCTAAGACAAGAGTCTGCCTGGTGAGTCACCTAGGAAGCCTGTAACTGGAGCCCTGGAAGAGTCAGTAGAACCAGGTATGGTGGCATACGACTGTCATCCCAACATTCTAGGATACTGAGATGAGAGGATTACAACTAAAACCCAGCCTGGGCAACTTAGTGAGTGTAGGATCTGTCGGTCTCATTGAAAATGGCTCTACCTAGGGAAACACAGAGGCAGGAACAAGAAAGATAGACAAGAAGAAAAAAGCTGGGGTAAGTGGTCTGCCTGATGGACAAGACTAACTCAATGCACAACGAAATGATCCTTTACTTACACTTTGCAAAATTTGTAACACAAGGCTGCCTCGTGACCAATAGCTGACCTGCCCCAGACAGGATGTTAATCCCAGCAGTGAGGTAGCTTTAGGCCCTGAGGCCCAGTCCCACCTACACACATTTGATCCATTTCCTAGACCTTGTCTCCAAATGAAAAGGGCTAAGGACATAGCCCTTGGTTCAGTCCTCAGTATTACAATCAGTCAGTGAATCAATCAATAAACAAGCATTTAAAAAGATCTCCAGGATTCCTCTAAGTGAATAGAATGGAATTTAACAGAAATCAAATGTGAAGAGAGAGTACAACCGATCAATGACCAGAAAGTCCAGTCATTTCATGAAGTTTCTTCCTTGGATATTTTTAGTGACTGTGGAAATAGCACTGAGATCTTACAGCCCTGACATTTGCAGTGGCACTGGGTAAAGTCAGATCTGCTTGGTACTGGTTCTCACTGTTCACCACTTTCCCTAGGTTTCCCTGTTCTTTGCACATGTAGACCATGGACAGTCCTGTTCAGGTGTGGCCTTCTCTTTTCCAGTGTAAAAGGTGCAAAAGTTTCCACCATGGAACAGATTCCCACAGCCAGGCGGCAGAGCAGTTGTACAGCACGGTCAAGGAGAGGGCAGGGCTGAAGCAGAACTTCCTTCCAGACCCAACCTCAGGACAAAGGGAAAGTGGGCTCCCTTCAGAGGGCAGGGTGGCCTCTTCTGCCAAGTTGCCACAGTTTTCAGATGACTGCCAAAGTCCTGTCCCCCTTATAATAGGGATATTTGTCTTTGGAAAACACTTTAAGTTCTACCACTGGTGTTGCCAGGGCATAAGAATTTTAAACAAAACAAAACAGAGTAAAACACACACACACACACACACACACACACACACACACACACACACACACATGGCCCTTTGCTTTGCTGGCAATAAATAAACCGACTGCCCCCAACCTGGGGCTGGCTTTGATTTTAGCTCACAAACTGTCTTTGATCTAAGCTAAGGGAACAAAAGCTGATTATCTCACCTTTAGATAGAAAGATTTCAGCAGAAACATTGAAGAGTCAGAGAGAAAAGTGGGAAGCAGTCAGAAGCCCGAACCCTACTGTCCTGGGTCTCTTTGCCTCCATAGAGGAACATGAGAAACAGGCCCACAGGAGTCATTTTTATAAATGCCAAAGGCACTCTTTATAACCACTTGTATTTGCAGAAAAAGGAGCCTAATTAAGCAGTGGTGTGAGTACACTCTGCAGGAGAAACCCATGTTCGTGCCTAAGCCCTAGTGCCTGTGAGCACTGCCTCGTCAGCCAAGTCCGCAGAGGCGAATCTTCTCACTGTGCTTGCTTCTGGCAGCGAGTTCCGGACGTGCCCTCCTGGTGGAGCTGCCCTCCCCCAGCTCTGGGTCTTCGACCGAAGAGCTCCGCTGTGCACTCAGAAAGGAGTCCGAGCCTTTTTCCGCGGGCCTCGGCTGGGACAGGAGTCACAGTTTGTCCATCCTCAACCCTGGATTTCATTTCATTAATGAAAACCTTGAAACTTTCCTTATGATATTGGAAAAATCATTTTTATGTGTGGTTCCATCTTTTCATCTGTAGAAGAAAATGGACAATCACTTCCTTCTAAAAATAAGTGACATCTAATGATTTTTTTTTTTTTTTTTTACCGTCATCACATGGTAAAAGAAAACACCTTGAAAAGCCTATATATTCACTCACATACTTGGCTTCCAAGTTAGATTAAAAATGTATAAAATTTTCCAAATGTTTATTTAATAATTATTAACCATTTTGGTATGTCTTAGCAACAGCACTAAATGATTTAACTATATTATCTCCTTTAACCTATTTAGCAGTTCTGTGAGGCAGGTCTTATAATCCTAATTTTGTAGGTGAGCAAATTGAAAATCTAGACATTGACATAGCTTGTTGAGGTCTACACCACAAGTGTTGGCCCTGGTATTCAAATCCTAGGATTCCATACCTGCCCACTTACTCACGACATTGTCCATGCAATGAAAACTCTCTTGGACCTAACTCATGCCTAGTGTATGTATGCCTGCCTTTATAAGAGACAGAGGCTGTCATGGCAGGTGCAATTTTATTTACTTATTAATTTAAGTTTATTACTACATGTTTTCAATAAATAATAATTACATTCATTTTGGGGGAAATAGTACATATGCCTAAAGTCACTTCTTGACCATTTTTTTTGTTTTCCCCTACTCTCCTTTACTCCCTTTCCTCAGAACCCTTCCCAGCTCCAAAATATCTAACTCCTTGCTTTCTACCGTCTCTCCTTAATCTTGCTTCTTAGGTTACTTATAATTTGGGATTCTCATATAGAAGAAAATATCCCATACTTAGCCTTCTGTGTTTGATTTACTTTACTTAGCCTTATTCTCTCAAAATCCATCTATTTTCCTACAAGTAACTCATATTAGTCCTTCTTTATAGCGGAGTGATGCTCCACTGTGGCTATACACCACGTTTTCTTGACGTGTTCATCTGTTTATGGGCATATTGGCAGTTTTCATAAACTGGATATGGTTTGTTGTACTGCTAGAAGCATGGCTATGCACGCATCACTGTAATATGATATCGTTAGCTGTGGTAGGAAGATAACCAGGAGAGGTGTGGCTGAATCAACTGGAATTTCTCGTGTCAGTTTTTTGAGGAATTCCCATACTGATTCCCATAGTGGTTGTACTAGTTCATATTCTACCAAAAATGAAGAAGTGCCCCTTTATCTCACCATCTTGATAACGTTTTATATTTTGGGAAGTTCTCAATATTAATCATGCTTTGTGGAGTAAGATGGACCCTCCATGTTGTTTTGGTTTGTGTTTTCCTAATGGTAAAAGATTCTAAACATCGTTTTAGGCACAGTACTTTGGGGTTAGCTGTACTTCTTCATTTGAGATATATTTATTTTAAAAGTCCCAATACTTCTTTTGCATATGACACTGCAACAGAAATCAAGATGCTTCCATGGTCCCCTAACCCATGGAGAAGACTATTGTCATCTAAACAGAGCCCTAGATTTGTCTGTCAAGATTCTGTGTAGGATAGCAAAATTGCATCTCGTACAGCTTTAAATTTCCTGAGGAGAGGAGATAGCTCAAGTACAGAAGCACCATTTCAAACAGGAATGTTTGGTAAAATGATTTAAAAATTGAAAAAAAAAAAAAAAAAAAGTCCACAGAGTGGTCCAGAAAAGTCCGTGTGGTGAGTGACACAGCGGCCTCAGCAGGAGCTCAACTCTCTTGACAGGGCGCTGTGGGAGGGGGAGGAAGTCTCGCTCGCATTCAAGCAACTTTGGTACTGTTGACATTTTCTTCATTCACTGTGTATCATCAAAGTTTTATGACACTTTGTTTATTTTAAGGACAAGACATAAATTCAAAGGACAACTTGAATGAGGTTTACTTAGTTCACTTCTCACTGTGGGAGTATTGCATTACACATACTCAGATTTCTGATGTACATGGTAACCTAGACCTCAAAGGCCGATGAAAAAGGTGAGAGCGCTTCTAGTGCCCTGGAACACCTTTGAGTCAAAGAGGTTTTGTTTGTTTAGTTTTGCCACCTTTTCTATTCCTCATTGAGAAGAGGTCTGAAAAATATTAATGTGTATGTATTTCTCCAAGTCATAAAATTGGTAAAGAGATCCTGTTAGCTCAAGTCATAATCTAACATTTCACCATCGCTTACTGTCCTTACATTTTCAGTGAAAGCTGCACTTGTGTCACACAGGATAAATACAGTGTTTGGAGCTGTCAGGGACACTCACAAGCCCTGTCTTGCTCTGAATCTCAAACTCCACTGCTTGTAACTTCCCACCCCTTTTCCCCCTTGCTATTGTTATTACAGAGTTTGAAGTAAAAGTGCAATCTCTATAGAAGTAGTCTTTATTTGTCACTCATTTGAATAGTAATTATATTACTCTATATTTTTCCCTTTATTCTGCAGATGAGCATGTGGTAGCATTCTGAAAAGTGTAGAGGAAGGTCTAGTGTGATTCTTGCACACCTCCTGCACACAGCAAGAGGACTGTTTAGTGATTTCTTAATTATAGTTTCCTATGCATTTGAGGCTACAGTTGGTGTTTACGAGGAATATCACATGCTAGCAGTTAAAACTAAAAGGCAGTATCAAAAATGATTAAGAGAATTGTTAATAAGAATAGGTTAAAATGATTTGGGTTCAAAAAAGAAGTTTAAAATTATAACAAAACCAATATTTTTTTAAACCAATATTTTGAAGTTGAAGAGATAGCTTAGTGGTATAAGTGCCTGCCTGGAAAGCACAAGGACTTGGGTGTGATCCTCTGTAGGCTTGCTAGGCTCTGTAGGCTTTGATGCTAGGCTTGCTGTGCCAGCTGGTGAAACTGAGTGTGGTAGCACATGTGTGTAAATCCTAGTGCTGGGGAGGCTGAAAATGGGAGGAGCATTACAAGTTTGATCTGTGTAGTGAGACGCTGTAGACCCTGTACTAAGTATAGAAAAGAGAAAGACTTTTAAACATCAATATAGTAATAATAATAATAATAATAATAATAATAATGTCTTGAAACCTGTGCACATTTATTTTACATGTGTCTCTTATAGAATCAAATGTGATTAAATTCCTTAGCTCTATTCCATTTCACACACAGCCTTAGTTATTTTTCTCATTGTTAAAACATAGTACCTGTCACCCAAAGTTAAAGGAGGAGAGGTTTATTTGGCTCACAGTTTGTGCAAGTCTAAGTTTATAGTTGGCTAACTCCAGGTGGGGTGGCAGGGCACAGGGGCATCACAGTGGTGTGACAGATGTTGATCCTCAGGAGAAACTGGCCAATATCATCAATGACACAAGATCCAGAGCCAATTTGTGGGGTTAGACATCACTATATTCTTTTGGGCATGGCCCCTATGAAGAGGAAAGCCTTTACCTGGGGTGTTTTCCTGTTGGTATTTTTTTGCAGGTTTCTGCTTAATATATCAATTATCTATATTCTAACATTGTGTATTTCACCAATCCCAGCTGTGTCCTTTCTTTATTTTATTTATTACTTTTAATAAGAAATAACAATATGATAGTTTCAAAACACATTCACAATAACTGACACATTGCATATTGTTATCCTCACAATCGTTATACAGAGCACGGGATGTAACACAATAAATTTTTTGATCGATATTGGTAAGGAAAGAAAAAATTTCTTCTCTTTGAACTGAGAGGAAGTAGTTGTATACATAGTCCAATGTTCCATAATTGCAGTGGGTTTCCGGTGAAACTGGCAATGTTGGAGGCTGTTGATTTAAGCTTCTTAATGGTCATCATACTAATCTAGCTCTGCGTATATGCTTCATAATTAAGCTTTTCTGCTGGGTGATCAAGGGCAACTTAAATCAAGACTTGTATAATAAAACATTCATCTATTGTATCTTCCAAGGTCAAATCCCCTCAGGATTAACTTTGGACCCATGTACAGTGCTTTGTAGAACTGTGGTCAGTGTCAGCCATCAGGATGAGTCACAGTCATTGCTTGACCAGTTTGCTCTCTGTGAAAGCCTCAGAAAAGTATTTTTCCTCAGGTGACTATCCCTAGACACACTATATTTCATTTATCCCTTTCCTCTGAGGTCCCATTATCTCTTTGACCAGAAAATTTCAGAAACCACTGAGTTATAGGATGTTACAGCACAGGTTCTTTTATGGCCTGGGTCTTCACTGACCTTGAATGGCTAGGGCCAAAATGTGGGCTATCCTCATAGCGCTTCTTTTTCTCCAATTTTTCATCTGTTAACTTACATTCTCAAGCCTCTAGCAGAGAAGCTTTGTGATACTGTTACCCTATAACATAGGTAACTGATCTTAACATCACTGTTTGAATATCAAACATCTTAGACTTAGCTTGAAATTGGTATTTTCCATCCATCATTGATATTCTAATAAATCGCTATAGAATGTGATAAAAGCAGTTGCACATTTTTACGCAGATATTCAGAAATCCAAGGATGTACAAAATTGTAACCTGTCAAACCTACGTCATTGTGCCTAGTCTCGTACTCCCAATCAACAGCCATTCTTTTTTTTTTTTTTTTCTTTCTTGTTTTTTTATAAACCAACCATTTACTTGAGAGCGAGAGAGTATAGCATTAACTGAGTGTATCGGTCAGGGTTTTACTAGAGGAACAGAATAGATATAATATAAGGAATGGATATTAACACCAAATATACAATCTATAAGAAATTGTAAGATTGGCTTACAAGTAAAGCCACTGAGTCAGATGAGGAAGCGCGCACAGGGCGTCTGCACACTCCGGACTGAAGGATTCAATCCCGAGGCTTGGACTTCACTGCAGCACTCCGTGTAAGTCTCTGTCAGCTGACGGGTCCGTAATGGAGGACTGAAGTTTCTGTAGTTGGAGGCTGAAGAGTCTGCGGCGGAAGGTGAGAGGTCTAAGCTGGAAGCCGAAGAGTCTGCGCTGCAAGCCAGACAATGAAGTCCAGTCTGAATGCGAAGACCGAAGCTTCTCCGACGAAGTGAAGTGTTGACTCCTCCTTCAGCCCTTTAAAAAGTCTTTTTGTGCTCAGTCATTCTGACGCGGACTCATTGCGCCCTAGGGTGGAACCAATCATACCCCAGGACGGGCCCTTGATCCCGTTCTAGGGAGAAATCCAATCATATCCTAGGCAGGCCCGGGTGATACTCCAGG